>CAAKMY010026251.1:171-41117 GCA_901111285.1 Corrigiola litoralis | reverse complement strand
TGACTTTTCACACTTGCCGAGGTCATATTTTGAATACCAATAACTCACAAAATAAATTTGAAAAAAATTACAAATCTACTATTGTTAGATGTATAGTTACAAATACTTTTATGTAAATATATTATTTATTATTTTTTCTATTATATATCTTGGGTTATTGATCATAAAAATATAGTTTTAAATAGTGTCAAAAATGGGATGTGGGGAAATGAATGGTTCGGAGGGAGTAATATTTTCTTAATCAACGGAATGGTACACAGAATGAGGACAAGAAGCCCTCTTACATAACATCCTTCTTAAGCGGACACTACACTAAGCACTTACAATAAAGGCCTACAAGCTACTTACTTGCACTTCAATCAAGGACATATCCTATGGTAGAAGATCTGAGGATTCCATAACACTTGCTAATATCTGTTTCTCCAAAAAGTCATAATAATCTACTCCGCAACGCGCATCAGAAGCAGCAAGGCTCCAACACAAACACGCAAAGACTGAACTAACTTATCATGCCTCGCAAACCTAGTAAACAGTCCCTACATCACCTCCTCCTCACTCTTAACTCCAAAACCTCACAGAAAACGCGTTTTGCTTCTTCGGATTAAACCTAAACAAGTATTATATTCTCCGATAAAGCACCGCAAAGAAAAGCATCTCATTAAAGGCTCAAAAATCAACTACAGTGAAGAACAGGTCCGTTAAGATCCATAACAAAACCACATAATTGTAACGCAAAAGACATCCGAGTATCTTATTAACATCACAACTAAACAAAACTATTAACTAACGCTGAAATGCAGAAGATCGCGCAATTTCATAGCGCTTACTAGGATCAATCTCTATTCCTCCAAACAAATTTGCTTCACCACATAATATTACGATAATCTACTCCACAACGCACATCAAATGCAGTGACACTCTTAACACCAACACAAACCGGCGAAGACCGAACTAAAGGAGCGATACTCTAACACAAACCGGTGAAGACTGAGTCAACTTAGCACCAGATATCAAGTCACTAAGATCCTCGCAAACCTTATAAACAGTCCCTACGTAACCTCATCTTCAGTCCTAACTCAAACTCCTAACCAAAAACGCAGTTCGCTTATTCTCAATATGAGAGAACCATTCCANNNNTTATTACAATCCCTTAAGGGCGACTCTTCTTCCCGATACAACACTAAAAATAAAAGCATCTCTATAAGACTCAATAATCAAAACATCTAAACTACACCACCAGATATCAAGTCTACTAAGATCCTCGGTCTTAACTCATAATTCTCACCAAAAACGCATTCGCTTCTTCGGATTAAACCTCAACAAGAATACATTTTCCAATACAACACCAAACACAAAAATATCCAATTCTAAATCATCAAACTACACCGAAATCAGGTTCATCAAGATCCATCACGTGACCGCAAAATCATATTGCAAAACAGATCCGTTTCGACTATAACTACCATCGCAATAACATAATTGAACAAAAGAATTAACAAAGCAACAAAAAATCGAAGGAAAATCAAATGAAGCAAAAAATGACGAACATTGCAAAACCTCCAGAAGACCGATAATCGGAAGAAAATGCAAGAAAAAAAACTCATCACGCTTACTTCTATTCCTTCAAAATTACATAATAATCTACTCCGCACCGCACACCAAATGCACGATACTCTTAACACAAACAGGCAAAGACCGAACTAACTTACCACACCTCGCAAACCTCGTAAACAGTCCCTATCTTACTCATCCTCAGTCTCAACTCAAAATCCTCACTGAAAACGAATTTCGCCTCTTCCGATTATGCCTCAACAAGTACTATAGTATCCAATACAAGATTCAAGAATCAAACTACACCGAAACCAGGTCCATCAAGATCCATCACACAACCGCATAATCATATCGAAAAAAAGATCCGATTCTCTACTTAACATCACACTTAAACCAAAAAAAGCGGAAATGCAGAAAATCTCACGGTTGCATAGCGCTTACTAAATCAATCTCTGTTCCTCCAAGCAATATTGTTTCATCCCATAAAATTACAGTAATCTACTCTGGAACGCGCACCAAATGCAGCGATACTCTAACACAAACAGGCGAAGACACAACTAACTTAGCACGCCTAGCAAACCTCGTAAACAGTCCCTATATCACCTATTCACCTCATCTTCAGTCTTAACTTAAGAACCTCACAGAAAGCGCAGTTCGCTTCTTCGGATTATACCTCAACAACACCAAAAATAAAAGCATCTCATTCAATAATCAAACTATACCAGATATCAAGTCCATCAAGATCCATCACGTAACCGCATAATCATATCGCAAAACAGATCCGATTCTCTAACTAACATCGCAATTAAACAAAACTAACGCCGAAATGCAGCTCAAACTCTATCAGATCAAACAACAGTCTCAATATCCACAGAAAAAAACATGATCGAACGAAAAAACAACAAAAAAAACGACGGAAAATCAAATAAATATCGCAATTACACAAAAATAACGCCAAAATGCAGCTCAAACTCTGTCAGATCAAACAACAGTCTCAATATCCAAAGAAAAAAACATAATCGAACAAAAAAAACAACAAGAAAACGACGGAAAATCAAATAAATATCGCAATTACACAAAAATAACGCCAAAATGCAGCTCAAACTCTACCAGATCAAACAACAGTCTCAATATCCACAACAACAAAAAAAACATGATCGGACCAAAAAAACAACGGAATTGTAGATAAAGCGAAAAAGGCCGAACATCGCAAAAATCAATAATCGGAGTAAAATGCAAGAAAAAAATAAATAAAAAAAGGCAGTACCTCGGCGGAACTACCGCGGACTTCGCGGAGTACGACCTTGTCGAGGCCGTTGATGCCCTTGGTGAAGTCGACGGGGATGAGAGAGGGAGAGCGCGGAGGTTCGCTTGTTGATGACGCCATTTTTAATCCTTGTTCATCAAAAATCCTGCACTTGACAAAAGAGTGTGTGTTATGTCATTATGTGTGTGTCAAGTTGTCGAAAAAGCGTAACAAAAATCTCGTGTTGGTGTTCGTACTACTACGCTATGGGGCTTTCCTTTTTTGCTCGACTCGACTCATTCGACTCACCATTCGTAACAAAAAGATCATGTGTTGGTGGGGTGTTCTTTTTTTTTTTTTTTTTTGTCCCGACTCGCGCTCGACTCGATTTGTGAAGCTTATGTTTCGCTAGTGTGTGTTGTAATAGTTAGCTTCTCTCTCTAGGATTATCAGAGAGAGTGTGTCAAGGTGTCGAAAAGCTTAACAAAAATCTGAATTGGTGTTCGGACTATCACGCTATTGGGGCTTTCCTTTTTTGCTCGACCTCGACTCGACTCATTCGACTCGCGATTCGTAACAAAAATCATGTGTTGGTGGAGTATTGGGGTGTTCCTTTTTTCCTTTTTTTTGCCCCAACTCGCGCTCGACTCGATTTGTGAAGTTTATGTTTCGCTATTGTGTGTTGTATTAGTTAGTTTTTCTCTCTAGGATTTTTAGAGAGAGTGTGTGTGTCAAGTTGTCAAAAAGCGTTACAAAAATGTGAATAGTTTTACGTTTTAAGCTATGGGTTTTCCTTTTTTGCTCGAGCTCGACTCGACTCACAGTTTTGTAAGAGTATTGGGGCATTTTTTTTCGCCCCAACTCGCGCTTCACTCGATTCGTGAAGTTATGTTTCGCTACTGTGTGTTGGGTTAATTAGTTAGTTTCTCTATGTAGGATTTTGTTGGTGTGGTTGTTTCTCTTTCTAGGGTTTCGGAGAGTCAAAGTTTCAAGTTGTCAAAATGCGTAACAAAAATCTGAATGGGTGCACGTACTACCACGTTATGGGGCTTTCCTCTTTTGCCTCTAGTTTTGTTCGATTTAGCTCGACTTGACTCGACTCGACTTGTGAAGCTTATGTTGAGATCGACTCGACCTGACTTGCGAAATTTAGAGACATTGGGAAATCATGGTTGATGTTCGTATTATGTTGTTGGGTTCGTATTATGTAAAGCTCGACTCGATTCGATTTGATTCGCGAAATTTACAGACCTTGGAAATAAAGATTTCGAATGTATATATTTTTTTAATCTATATGAATAGAAAGATGGATCTATCTAATTAGAATTTACATGTAGTCTCTCTAAAATAGATTCTAAGTCAGGGAAAGCCTAATGCTCCAATGGATTATGTTCGTATTATGTTGTTCAGGTTTCCTTCTTGCCTATGGTCATGCTCGACTTTGCCCGACTCGACTTGTAAAGTTTACAGTCGAGCTCGATTCGACTCGAATCAACTCGGGAAATTTATATTCCTTGGAAATGAGTTATAGATGCTCGTATTACACAATTGGGGTTTTCTTTTTGGTCGCAGTTTTTGCTCGACTTAGCTCAACTCGATTTGTGAAGCTTATGTGGAGCTCAACTCGACTTGTGAAATTTACAGACCTTGGAAATGAATGGTAGATGTTCATATTATGATGTTGGGGTTTCCTTTTTTGCCCCAGCTCCAGCTCGATTTAGCTCGACTTGACATGCGAAGCTTATAGCCGAGCTCAACTCAACTAGGCTCCGAAAATTTACAAATCTAGAGTTGAATGATTGATGTTCTTACTACACTGTGTTGGGGTTTCATTTTTTGTCCCAGGTCTTGTTCGGCTCGACTTGCGAAGCTTATAACCGAGCTCGACTTGCGAGTTTTACAAACCTGAAGATGAATGGTGGATACTCGTACTAAGCTTTTGGGGTTTTTTTTTGTCCCGACTCTACTCGACTCGCAAATTTTACAAAACCGAAAATTAACGGCGTCAAGTTGATGTTTGTAGTACGATATTGGGTTTTTTTTTATCCCTTTTTATTTGTATCAAAACTGTTAAGAGAGACAATGTGATTTTAAGTTAAACGTAGATGTGATCATGAAATGGGTTAAAGTGGTCACAATGTGATTTTAAATATACTAAGGGAGTGCAGTTGAATAAAATAAGTGGGAGTAGTATGCTTGCAAAAACATAGACAATTTCATAAATATAAAAATGGGAGAGTAATGAGAGAGCTTTCGTCGTTTTTACCTTTGATAATCTTTGCTGGAGATTCCATGACACGAGAAGAGAGTGTTGAGACTTGAGAGACCTGATGAGTTAACTAATACTGTTGAACCTGGACACTCCCCACTTTCGATAATTGGGTTAACCTTGTTGTGTGTAAAGAACTAAAGATACTTGTAAACGAGATTTAGACACATGTAGTGAGTTGTCAAGACTCAATTTAATAGGGGTCAAATATTAGGAGAATTTATTCGGAAAATTTTATATGAAATTGTCTAATTTTGAGCTAAAATAAGTGATAAGCTAGTCACTTTCAAGATTAAAGTGGTCACTTTTATTACAAAAAATATTAAAAAATGACCATTTTAACTCAACTTGTGACAAAGTCTAGCTCTCGCTTGTCATGATAGATAGCTTCGGTATCGATTATTTTTTTTTTGTTATGAAGCTTTTTTTTCCAAATTTGAGGCGCTTCCATTAATGTGATGATCAAAAGTACTATAATCACTTATAAATGTCAGTATGCTAGTGCAACTATGACAAAAGTTATAAAAGGAAGGAAGATGAAAATATATCTTTAATAAAAGGGTTTTTGTTGAAAGGTGCCTTTATAAAACGTTTTTTTACGAACGAGCACCTTTATAAAAACTTTTCACCCAATCATACCTTTAAATCAATTTTTTGTTAAAAGGTACCAAATGACGGATTGCGTTACTCTTTCTAATATCCCTCATATTATATCTAATCTTCCCTACTAAACTCACCCTCTTTCTTTTTCCTCCAAAACTAAAACACTTTTCCCCATTAATCCCCCCCCCCAAACCGACTACAAATCTACCACTACTGCCCCACCTTTCTCCTTCTTTATCAACCTCCTTTTCCGCCAGCCACCATCATCAACAAACAACCGTCCAAAAATCCACCACACGATCATCAAAGTCACCCAAATCCTCTCTCACGTCATCCAACCCGACCCAACCCACTCCTAGTCCCACCTTTATTCTCTTTCTAATCCACGACCACCACCATTATCATCACATTGCATTAGTACCGCTCAATCCTAGGCACGACCACCACTCTCCTCCTATACCCACACGCCCCCCCCCCCTCAACCTCTACCCTCTATGATTCACATTATTTGACTAATATTCTAAAATTCCCCTTTTTGTTGCTACTGAGTGTAAATGGTAAGACTTTTCAATCACTTTATTTGACTATATTGACTTGTTCGACAAAAATATCAAGTAGATTACATTTTAAAGTTGTTTGACAATACTATCTGAAATAAACTTAAACTACCTGCATAAAAGTATCTTTTCAGTTAGTTTGGCCTAAACATTCATATGAGAAACTACAAACAAACAAATTTGATCATTTTTGGTTGCTATTGATGATCAAAATGATACTTAGGCAACCATGTGATGTTATCTTTAACATTATTTCCATCTCTTCTAAACAACGTTATCGATTTTCATTCAAACAAAACGGAGCCTTAGCTACAAATTAAAATAAATTGGTTACTTTTTTTTTCATATCAGTACGATAAAAAAGTGACTAGTACAAATTAAACTCTCTATCAATAAGTAGAATCAGTATAGAATAGAATAGGCATCATACTCATACAGGAAAGGTGAAAAGCTGTATAAATCTGCAACAATAGTTTTGACAAAACAATAACTGGAATCCACTCACTGGACTAAAACTGCCCATACAAATAAATGGGCACTGGGAGTGATATTCTGGCGAAAAGCAAAAGAGTAAGGCACACGTTATTATTATTATTATAAAAAAATAATAAATCTGGAGTCCGGACTAGTTTTTTACACTCTACTGTACAAACTCTCAACCTTTGCTCAATCAATACAACCTAAAGGAATTGACCTCGAAAATCATCTAATTCCTCTTCTGCAAATAAATTTTGACAAAGACTCGACAAAATTAAACAAAAATGTGTGCTCACAACGAAGCTGTGACTATAAAGAATATGAAAGAAGCTAAATTAAAAAGCCAAAAATAGGTAGCAAACCACCTGCTACACAGCGAAAATAAAAAATTTCGGAAGATATTTCCTAATATAGACTGAAGTTTGTTCTTGGGAGCAGAAACAGCCAAAAAATACTGATGCTGTCCCCTCACACCAACACAGAAGTATTACTGCAGGAAAACGAGATACACCAGTTAGAATTATCATCGAGAAGTAACTGAAGGATCAGAAGTCAGAGTACGGCAGAGGTGTAGTCCAAGTTTCTTACAGATTCACAGACGAAAATTTTCCATAAGTAACTCCAGTCGAGAATAAGAAAAGGGAACATGTCATCGACACTCAAAACAATTGCAAAGCCATTTTTAGCTTGTTCTGCTTCCATTTCGGTAGCTTTTTGAAAGCGTCTTTTGCCATCCCAAATTTCTCATTGAACTCGGCTGTTGACAGGTAAATCTGGGAAAAAAAAGAAGAGGAAGAATCCAAGTTAGCCAGGTTATACATCAGTTCCATCTTTCTTTCCTAGTAAAGTAAATAATATTCCTATAGAAATTTGATATGAGTTGGTAATAATGATACTATATCTCCTACATACTATAAGCAAGTAACAGATGCAGGTCAGCTAGAACTATTGTGTTTATTTTCTTTCTTAATTTTGGACGAATGGGGTGATTATTATAAACGTCATAGGAAATGGCCGAATTAGCATTGAGGGCTATAAGAAGTGAAAAGGACCTCTCTCTTAGTGAGATCAACGTCAGGAGCAGGATCAGTTGAAAATGTAATCAGCCGTTCATATGGGTATACTGGGAGTCCCTCATCATCTTCTGCCTCCTCCTCTTTAGCATCCTCTTGTATGCTTCCCATGGAATTTTCCTTAGAATCTGCGCCTGCTGTTGGTGTTACTTTTCGAGATTCTGCACCCACTGTAACCAAGAAAGAGAGGGTCCAAGCAAGGTAATTCAGCATAGTTGAGAAGACCAAAATATATACTAGTTCATATGCATACAGAAACCTCAAAGATGCGCACCTTTACGAGAACGAGGAATAGCAGGTTCTCGGGGAGGAGTTTTCTCAAATGAAGCAGTAATTGCTGCAATAGCAGCAGCCTTTGAAGGTATTGCTGCAATAGCAGCAGCCTTTGCAGGTGCTACTGCTACACGAGTATCTGGGGTTGATGATTTTGGATAAAGCTTTCTAACCATTGGTGGCGGTGTTGAAAGATACCTTGTACTTGCATTTGCATTTGTACTCTCAAAAGTGGAAGCAAGTGCAGTAAATGCAGGTGACCTGCCTCTCACTCGGAGGCGGTCTGGGCTGTATGATATGCTTCGTGAACGCTGTGATTTGTCAGGCGCACTAGATCTTCCCCCATATGACACAGGAGTTCTCCTCTTGGGTTTCTGGATGTACACAACGTAAACAATCATATACGGAGTAACATACTAGTTAGGAGGCTAGGAGCTGGCTACAAAATAAGAAATAAGCTAATAGTCAGGATACACATTTGATATACACATTGAAAATATAAAGTGAGCTGAAGGAGACTATGCTCCCCTCTATACATCAGCTAATATGAACCTGTTATAGCTGAAATGAGAGAATACGGAATAATGCAAGCTTCTTGGCCACGAAGAGCAGAAATTCTTGCTCACTTAATACAGCCTGGTCACTCTATTGATGGGGACCAAAGGAACAACAGTTCACTTCAAAACATTTTACTTACAACAGGTATTCTCTAGTGCGTTACTACACAGAATGCCAAATCTGGAACTCCATGATGCTAAAGTAAACCACTAAGTTCAAATTAAATAAATGTGGGTGACAAGTACGCCTTTAATCTACTCATGAGTTCTCCAACTGCAAGGGAAAAAAAGCTTACATCTATAACTGGGGTTCCTCCATTCTTCAGCAAAGCTAATTTCCTTTCGAATGAGTTCCCGTGGATCTGCCAAAACCAAATACCAAGATGTGATGCAGAGTTTTAGTTACAAGTAATCACCCTGCCTAATATACCAGATCACTCACGCCAGATTTTGCCGAGTCCCATGTAAAAAAGCGAGTGAAGTACAACGGTTCATTCCCTTCCATGATTACGTATATAGGCACTTTTGGAGAAAGTTTCTCAAGAAGATAATCACGCTCCACAAATTTCTGTCACCAATCAAGATCACAAGTTAAAACTTAGCATTATTATGAGGTAAATGGCCCATCCCCAAAAGGAAACAAAAACGGATCTTTCATTTACAAGAAATCATGAAAAGTTCTCGAGTAAGCTTTCTCAGTTCTTAGTCCTTACTCAAGATAATACAATGAACTACTCTAATTATTAAATATAGAGAGTTAGCCTTCAACTGATCCTTGCCCTACAAATGATTAGGTGTCACCTTTCATTTTCAAACAGAAACTCAGCACTATAAGCATAATTCTGGTGCTAAAAATATTATGTACAAACATAGACAGAAGAAAGGTTGACAAAGATAATTTCAAAAATATATTAGAATGATTCAAAATAACAGATATTCACCCATCGACATCATGTATGAATGCTAATAAGAAAAAGTATTGTAATGAGGTAAGAAGACCGTACACAGAGTAAAATCCCTTAACTATATGAACATACCATCAGATTAACTGTCTACATCAAGTGATTTCCAGGCTCATTCAGATATATAGAAAGATAATCCATGGGAGTTTCAGGAAGTTTCAAACGCTAGTAAGTGGTATTGACCAATAATGTTGATCTCATTCCAACCCATAAATTAGGATTTGTTGGTTTCTAGTTGATTATTGGTCCGAAGTCCAAACCCTATGTTTTTGAGTAACCTTCACTGCCCAGTTTGAAGTAGCTTCTCTTTTCCTTGTGCACTGATTCAAAATGGATAGGTCACAGAAAAGCATTTTCAATTTGTATAACTTCTGCAGTTGGAGTGCAACACCTAACAGTATAGCATCTTTCTGTGCAGATCGGTAAGACTTTTGTTGGATTTTGAGGGGCACAGGGCAAAGTGTTTTAGTTGTATATAGAAAAGTGATACGAAAAGTGGGTAGATAATGTGATACAAGTGAGACCACTAACATGAAAAATGGGTGGAGATGTAATGGCTTACAGAGCTCCTTATAGGCTGGCAATATGCTCTATCAAAAAGAGGGTTTCTTGAAAAAAATTTCTTGTTTTGGTGTGTAATAGCTATAAGCTTACATGAGTACATATACTACTCATCAAGACATACCAGGAGTCATAGTAAAGATTATGAATAACTTCCTAACTCGTTAAACTCACACTTATTCCAAGTAATCCATCAAGAGATCTCAAAGTTCTCAACTGTTAGACTTCAATGGCAACTGTATTGCTTAGTGTTGGCATCAGATTTCCAAAAAGGCTTGTCCATCTGCATCAGTTATTTATATATCCAAACTCCTACAACAAGTCTTCAGTAAAAGGCTTTAAGATCAATTCTCCAGCTTGGGCAATTGTCAATGTGTATTTAGGAAATGTGTTCATCAGTAAAGTAAGTTTCATTAGCCAGAAAGCATCAGTACAAACCTTTAGACAGAAACAAGGCTAGATGACATTATAAGTTGGAGCAAAATATTAGAAATGAAATAAATTTCAGTTTATAATGGCATGCATTGTCTCTTGAGTTTATGTAAAAATAATGGTAATACTAACTCAGCAAAGTAATAGTTTTTAAAAGCGTCGTAAATCTAGGAGCCAAATTAAGAAAATCTAACAACAAATGACTCTATGTAATAATCCAACAATTCTTACCTCGCCAATAGTCAAAGCTTGCAGTTTGGTCTTGGAGTCCACTTGTTTTCCAACCCACACGAAGATATCAGTGTGACAATCCAGTATAAATATATCTTCAGTCATTAAATCATCTTGGGTAAAGTTGTGAATTTCTGCCACCTGTGATATATGTTATTAAGTTAAAAATTCATCATTAACAAGAATGGCTATGAAATCATAATGAAATGAATCATAAATGCATGAAACATGCAATATCACAGCTTATTCAGTGGATGGCAAGTACTGAATGAATCTTTCATCCAGCCTGATCCTCAAAAACACGCATTGTGACTGATAGAAAATAATAAGAGGACTAGAATCTTCCCTCTTACATTAAGTAGATCCCCTATTACCTCGTGATAAAATTCCTTTACATTACTATTGGTCCAAAAAATAATAAACATCATACTCAGACTCAAAAGAATGTCTTCCCACCACACCAAGGAAGGTCTCTGTCTCGCTGTTGGTGTTTTCTATTAGAATTTGCTTTACACTCTGCTAGCAATAGCTCTCTCAATACGGTATGCAACACATAAACTACTTCGTCTCTTCCTCTAATTAAATACAATAAAAACAGAAAGATGCATTTGATTTTTCAAAGTCGACTCTCACTTCTGGTAGAATAAATTATAAATGAGAGAAGGTTATCTAATTAAACATTTCAACCTATGAAGGTTAACTAATCTACCACTATTCAATGAGGGGATTGAAAATAATAGAGAAGCCACATCCATTATTAATAATTCATATAAAAAGCTATGAAGCTAACAAACCTTCAAAACTCCTGCAGATCAGCAGCAATTCACCAACCGTTGATGGAAGAAGAAGGGACAATGACAAAGTATCAGCCAACTATAAAATATCGCAAAGAAGACAAGATAGGATCAGAATCAGCGCAAGAGAAAATATACCACACCTTTAGAGAAGCTGCATGAGAAGAGGTGAGGATCACTTTCAGTTTTCCGTGAAATCTTCTGGGTTGGGTATTCAGTTTTCTCTCCCAAGAAGGTCCAAAACTGATCTAATTCTGCTCCTTCTTTGAGTGCTTTGGATTGCAAATTTGGCTGCAGAAAACAACGAGACGTGAATAAGGTATACCTACTAATCCAGAGAAAACAAACTGAAAATTTTCATCTTTCATCACCCAGCTCATAAAGGCAAAAACTGGGGAACAACGCTTGAAATACAGATGATGCAAACCCAGGGCTAAACCATGGAGATGTTCAAGCAAACAAACTTTACATTGATGAAAAATAGATCTTACAAAAGGGGACAAACAAACAAAAAAAAAAATACACCCGCAAATACAAATTAATCACATTTACACTGCATTCTAGAAAATATGTTTCAAACTCTCTCCTTTAAAAGAGTGAGGGGGAGAAAAATCGAGACCTGGATGATATCCAGCATCCTTTCAACGAGGTCATGATCATCTGGTGATGTGAGGTTGCCAGACCATGTAAATACGGTTTCCCCGCTATGTAATATGTAACAGTATGAGGAGTTCAATGATGAAGGAACCTGAGAATTTACAACCATCAGTCAATCAGTCATGCCAATACATAAATATAAAAAACACAGATGACAAAAAAAAAGATATATTGTGAGGCTACTCAATTAGTCAGAAGACCCTCAATGTTAATAAAACTTCAATAGGTCCCCTTGGTAAAAAAAGAAGGTGAAATAGCCCAAAAAAAAAAAAGGGTATAAGAACAATATAGGTTTCATTAAGGGAACGTATCTCCTACTCATTTCCTGGGTTCTAACTGGAAAGTGACTATAATGTCTAGTACTCTAGTTCCTTCTTAGTCAAAGAAAGTCAGCATTACAGTTGAGCATATCTAATTACTAAGACCAGACCCAGGAACCTATCCTAGAAAAGCACAGAATGGTAGCCTTTCATTAGATCCAAGAAACCCACTCAGACATATACAAACAACTCATGATATAAGCATGCGCCAAGAGGATGAACAATCAAAATTTCGTTTATCTTAGCAAGAACACACAAAAACAGGTTACATTGGTCTAAGCCTCCGAGGTAATAGTCAAGATGTAGTAAAACTCAGATTCAAAGTAAATACATAGGGAAGTGGGAGGTCCAAAATCAAGCAGTAAGCGGACAGATCATGGTCATGATACTCCTTTCTGGTTTCTTATAAAAACTGAGATTCTCATTCACAACATCTTTTACATCATTAAAAAATCCATTCACATATATAGTCACTATTCACTGCATGAAGGGTAAAGGTTGCATATGAGGGTAAACTTAGAAGTTCCAGGAAGTCTTAGTCAGTATAACAATGCTTTCCCACCTTCATGGCTTGGCATCCTAACACAAATGACAAAAAAATTAAAAATTTGCACAGTGAAATTTATTATCCCCTATATAATTCCATTTACAGGTCTAAATTAATTGATTTTGACTGACTGCAGCTTTAGACTATTGTTGACAGTAATGAGAATGGCAGATGCGGAGGCCCTGTACGTGTTGCACCAGGGGGAAGATAAGTAGATAACAAAGCATTAACTTTGCAAAGGCTGCCTCCAATTCGTGATATATATTGTCAAATGTGAATGAAAAGGTGGACTTATTTTCATGTTTGCTTTTGATGGAATAAAATGCACAAGATTCTCCCATGAAATGCTTCTTTGAAACTGTTTTGCATGGTAGGTTTGAGACAAAATAACAGAAAGTTATTTCTTAAGCATCTCTCTGGACTCATGATGCCGGGTTGAAGGTTTTATTTCAGGTTTCTCTAGCTGATGTCAAGCTTCTCCGTAAGATGACTACTGAGACTTATGACTATTGTGACCTTTCCAGTTCCAAGAGGATGACTCAGGGGTTTCTGCTTCATGTTCCAACACAAAAATATGGCTCCAAGTTCTGCTTGGAAGAGAGGAGGGCCCATGAACTAATATTACTAATTTATGCTTCAAGACCTCCAATACAAAATTACTGTTAAGCGGAAGGAAATTCATTCCCATTGGACAAGAAGACGTGGCATACAAACAAACAGTAAACATACTTACTGGATCTATTTGTATAGCTTGCATATTATCGGGACCAGATCCCTGAACTCTAAATAAAGCCACACCATTCTCCGTGTATGTATCATCAGGAATTTCCTTCTCAGCAATGTACTTTTTGTATCCTTCACTAAGTCCACCCTGGTTGAACCGCAAAAGAACAGGTTGCACAATTAGAGCTGGGAGACCAAAGCATAATTGTTGTAAACAAGAGTATAAATGTTAGGTAACCGCACCTTAAAAGCAATAAAGCTTTGGAAGATAACAAAAAATTGGATTGGCTCAGTTCCTTCATAGAAACGAGCCTACACATAACAAAAAATGCATTGAAAAATTAGTTCCAGCACATATAACAAATACTAGTATTTTTTATTTTTATTTTTTTTGTTTCCCAGGGAGAGGGGTGGGGGGTGGGGGAATGGGGGTAAAAATCAATTTTAAATGAGAAGTTGTATTGTAACAATGAAAATGTAACCTGAGTCGGCAAGAACTTCATCGATTCTACCATCTTGCTTGCCAGGGTAGTAGCTGATGCTTGTTCCTCCTGAATTTTAGGTGACACAACTCAAGTTTTAAATGAGATGGAAGATAAGCACAAAGCAACGAACCATGACAGGGCAACGTAATGAACTTGTATATACATATACAAAGGGCAAGAGTCCTGTGACAACCACCTTCCAGCAAGACCATGAGAATCAATGCAGACCAGTCAAGAACAAGATTGAGTTGCCCATATTTGATTAAACATGATGAGTTGATGTACAAGATCATATATTCCTATCCACAGTCTAAATCAATTACGAAATTAAATATGTCGAAGTCAGATATCCACCAAAGCTTTAAACAATTGCTATTTATGAACAACATTTACAAATCTTTTTCCACAACATCCTTTCAATCAGTGAAGGTTGGACATTAAAGCAAGTAAACAAGTGCACAAATACGGAAACACTTGCCTCAACACTCTGTTTGCCGAACCATGTCCCCACAATGTACTCCTCCTTATCTTCCCCTGGATATGAATATTGAAAAATGTAGCAATCTCCACTGTAAAATTTTGACTGATCCGAAGCTGAAAGCAGAGTCTTTTCATTGCTGTTTACACGCCACACCTGTGTACCAACATAGAAATAGCTTTACAAAACTGAAGGGCACTTACTTTAGTTTTCGCTAAGGTACTGTGGCGTAGAAACAGCATTTTTATCATTTAAAGCGCATATGTATACTTTGTCCATCTACGTCCAATGTCTTCTACTATAATGGAGTCACAAATGGTCAATGCACTTTATCCAAAGGGTCAATCGGAAACAACCACTCTGAAATAGTTATTGCAGAGGTAAGTTTGCATACACCCAACCCTCTCTTAACCCCGCTTGTGCGGGAGCCTCTTTTAAGGCATTGGAGTAATGTCATGTTGTTCTGAAGGAGCATATATACTCGAGACACAAAGTTCACACATATATCTCATGACCACCTAATACTTCTAATGCAACTTGAATGTCCAAATCATTATAGCCACTTCATACTTTATCCAATTCCTTGGTTCCTTTAAAAAAGCAAGAGAAGAATATATGGAAGGAAACTTATATTGCTACATGCTTGAACCTATAAAAATATCACCCATATGTTAAGGGTTAGAAGGTTCGAGTCCCCATGTTGCCGAGTTTTAGCAGATATAGATCAGCCGGATGGGACTATGACACTCACAAATGCAGCACTAACTGGGACTCCTATGATTACAAGGGTTCCTCACTAGGCAAGCTATATATTTTCTCAGGTATGGCATCAAGAAGACAACTAATACAGGTGCGAAGGCTCAATATACGCTATTCCAACAAAGGTGATGGTCCTTTCCAATAAATATGTTTTTGGTTACCAACCATTAAAAGTAACAGGAAAACGGCATAGAGTCCAAATCATTATTTGCCCGGCTGTTACAGGATCCCGTTTCTGAAATTTTGAGCCTTATACATAGCCGGAAAAGACGCTTTGAGTGACGACAAAACAATATTCCTCTAAATGATTTCTTCATTGTCTTTATGACCTAGTAACTATCAGGTAAAAAAGGAAGCAGAACTCAATACGTCCTTTACA
The DNA here is from genome assembly GCA_901111285.1 of Corrigiola litoralis. Classification (NCBI taxonomy): domain Eukaryota; kingdom Viridiplantae; phylum Streptophyta; class Magnoliopsida; order Caryophyllales; family Caryophyllaceae; genus Corrigiola; species Corrigiola litoralis. The sequence goes on along the minus strand of CAAKMY010026251.1, from coordinate 25,183 downwards.
TAGCCCGCAAAGACTTTCTGAAGTAAGTCCACAAATATTTTGATAATCTTCTAAAATGATATCTTCATTAGTTTAAATACCTCCTTTTTTTTCTTTTTCTTTTTTTTTTACAGCTTTATGACCTAATAGCTATCAGAAAGAGAAGGGAAGAAGAAGCAACTTTTTAGCTAGGTTAAATAACTTCAGATCCTCCAGAACAAGTCACTAGTAGTACATCTCACTCATTGTCAAACAACAGCTAAGACTGTAAAACGGAAAACCCAACCTTGAAACCAACAGCAGCCAGACAATCACAGACAGAGACAATGATAGTTGGTGATCAGTGCACTTGCAAAATATGAAGTTGCCAACTACAAATATCTAATGGCTTCAGCCGCTTCACGGCAAATATTATTCCAACAGCATTTGCCAGGTTAGATCAATAGAGCATGAAGGGCCCAACAGCACAATAACAGTTGCTGGAAGTTAACAATAGGGGAGAAAAAGGTTGAGTAGGGATAAGAGGTCAAGGCAAACACAACATATACAGGAGGAGAAACGCTTTGTTGATCGGAGTCGGATTTGATCTAAGATCCTCTGCCGTACTATCACACTCACATAAAGGGGGCTCTGTCATTAGACTCTTTCCTTGGTGTAACCTACCCAGGACACTCCAACTATATAAGAAATCACGTGGTGGGAGCTCTATGAGCCATTATATCACAGAACAATGGCTAGGTCAAAAAACTTGTCATATACTCACAAAGTCCCAATTCCTAGATGCTGCCTCCTTCCCATGCTTGTAACCTGGAAAATAACCAATCCATCACTTTTCTAAAGGCTGCAGCACAAGATAGGTTCTTGCAAAAACCAATATTATTGTCCTGTCTCATTAATGTAGGTATGTAAGCTTCTAACCATCCATAGCTGATGTGCTTCCTATAAATGTAAGAAGCTGACTACCACATCTAGGATATTCAAAAACATCAAGTATCCTAGAAAACACCAAAACCGCTTGCTTCTAAACCTGAATGCATAAAAAAGCTTGTACATCGCTCTAAATATTGTACAGCTATAACAGCCTCAACATCTGTTTCTGCATTGATACCTGTAAATTTCCTGTGCAGTCAATATATGATTCAGGTTCATCTTTTGCAATAGCAGCTTTCGCATGGCCCTTCACATTTACACCCTGACGTTTGAGAAGAGCTGAATAGAATGAAGTTGAATTATTTCAATATTAGAAGGTATTACAAGATGTAAACAGTTAAAGAAAACGATCATTCACAACATTATTAAGTAAATACTAAAGGCAGGAACCAATGCAATGCTACTGAAAATACTATGGGAACTTCAAACATTACTTACCAGCAACCTTGCCTCTTCCATCTTCAGATACAGGGACCTGGGCAGCTTCAGGCCAAGAATCAAACTTCGAACGAAACATTACAGTTTCAAATCCCTCAATTATACGAATTATATGACACTTCGGCCGATCAAGGCTCCGCAGCAATTCCTGTCCAACGAAAGGGAAAATATTAGGAGGAGGTTTTACAAAATTCATCAAAGTGAACAACAGATCAAATCTTACTTCAGCTGCTCCACTAGCACTTTTCCTCTCATCGAGGCTGGTACTCCTTCCAATCCACACAAAAACTTCAGTACCACAGTCCAGAAGATAGCATTTATTCGTATCAAGCAGATCCCTTGTTAGAGAATCAGCTTTTTCTGGCTCTGCCTGCCCCTTCTCGACACTAAGAAAAAACAGATAAACTACGTCAGGATATTAGATATGGTTCATAAAGCCAACGAACACCAAAATATACGTATACCGAAGCTAAATAACAAACAGACATTACCGAAAAAGCTTGGCAGGAGTAGGTTCAGCCGTCTTATCCCCAACACTGGCTGTTTTCCTGGGAAGTGGAGCAAAACCACCAAAAAAACCCCAAAAGTCACCAGAATCAGCATCAGCCATCAACCTCCCATCCTCTGAAAACAGATTTCAGAAAATAATCAGAAGTGACCACGAATTACAGCTTTTTCTAGGTATGATATGCAAAAAAAACTATGGCATAATGTTTATTCCTTTTACAGGGGAGCTAGTAGAGTTCATCCCTTGATGGCTTGATAGCTCAGACTTACCAATGGTAGCTATATCGCATTTTCCATGATGATTGTTGTCTTTAATATACTGGACAACTTCTAAAGCTTTAGCTCTCTCTTGAATGGAAGAGTTGGAGCCATTAAATTGAAAAATTTTAGACTCGGTGTCCAGAATAAATATATCATCATGATTTAGAGTGGATCGGGCACAAGTAACCTGCCATGAAATGTGTCATCTAATTAGACAAATATGTATGTCAAATAATCATTGCTGCGCATAGTCCATCATCACATACGGAAAGGCTATCAACTTGCCTCATTTACGTGAACAACATGTTTCCCTCTGCAGACATATAAGCGTGGCGTATACTCTTCAGCTTCAGGATGTTTGAAACCAGATTTGACGCCACCCTCCAAAGGTATTATACATGGTTTAAAATATGAAAGGAACTTCTCTGTTTCATGACCCTGCATTTCACGATATTGAACAGCACGACCTCCCAGAGCTGCATCCAACTCCACAGTTTTGATGGCAGCGGCACCAGCTTCATCCTACTTAACAAGAATCAATATTCCCAGTCTTGTGATATATAAAAAATAATCTACACAGAATTTACAATTATTTATGTTTGGTTAGATGTACATGCAACTAATGATGTCAAAGCCACCTTTTGTGGCCAGTGGTAAATGCATAAAATCAGTCAATTGATAAAGATAATGTACAAAAAGAAGGGTTTAGAGATACATTACATAGCCAGATATAAGTGACTTACTTGTGAAGTATCTTTTCCAAGCCAATAATGGATATCCTGGCGTAAGGCACCACTCTTTAATGCTGTTGTCTAGCCAAGTAAGAACACACGAGGTCAGGAATTTAGGACTAATCAAAAGAGGAATTAAAGAAGGACCTTTGGATAGAAGCACAAGAATCAATCCCCTAGCTACCAAGAAGATAATGTAGATTGTGTATACGAATCAGATGAGAAGACACATAGCAAGACAACAAGGGAGGAAGGAGATATTGCTACCATCATACTCATGTTCATAAAGACAAGACAAGAACATGCAAACACACATCTATGCATTAATATAGATATGGCTCCCCGAGGCTCTTTTAAGGCAACTTCCAGACCTTGTGATCTATAATCTCTGTAACTTACAACCAGGTACACATTTAAAAGATGTGTACGCAGCAAGAATTTCCTCATGGGAGCCACTAGAGCCTTTAGACATGTAAGATACAATATGCAATTAAGCACAAAGGCGGTAGAAACAAGAGAGTAAGACAACTCCCAGACTTCTACTCTCAAGTCCTATCTGAAACTGATTTTCCAGGCTATTCTGTGTACAAGGATTCTATCTTCGGACTCGGCCAAGTTTCCAAACATAACTGACAAGCTTATATCTTATTTCTTTTGAAGTATGCAGGGCAAACAAACTTAATTAGTGGTTTTCTATTATACAACAATCAGAAAAAAGATAAGCCACATACAGCAACCATGTTTAGAATCGCAAAAGCAGACCATCGTCCAGAAGCAAGTAGAGGGGCATAGCATCAAAAGAAAAACAGCATCTTCATTTTTGTCACAAGCAGCTTGAAATTGAACTTATCTTGACTTCAAAAGACATGACCACTTAAACCCCCCCCCCCCCAACACACACACAATTCAAAAGGAAAAACAAGTAGTGCATTGACTAGTCATAGTGCACTGGGTATCTTTATCTTTGAAGAAAAAAACATACCTTCAAAACTATATAAGAATCTCCTGTATAAAATTTTCCATGTGCGGAGTCTTGAATACGGACTGGACGAAAATTCTCAATGCGCCATATTTCAAGTCCTCTACATGTTGTCAAGGTAAATACAGCAAATGTGATATTGCTTATATATCAAAAAAAAAAAATCGATAATTACAGATGAAGAATCTAGAGATAAAGTTACAGCAATGCTTGGTTGTTTCTCCCATTATTGTCACCGCTCTCAACAGGCTAGACCTCAGGCATCATGAAATAACAAAAATTATTTAATAAAAACTTTCTAGCTTCTAGAAGAACACATTGCAAGATATCAATTCCTCAATAACATTCAGCTTTGTTCTTAATACTCATAAATAAGCAAATAAAACAAGCACCTGAAAGTTCAGGGATTAGAAGGGACACAAGGAGTTACCCCACATACATATGTTTAGGCACATGTATCGCTACCAGCGTTCACCCAACTGCATTTTCTCAAGTTAGATCCTTTCCAACACTATAAGCCTCTCCTAGTATATAATCATTCTCTCTCATCTAAAAAGTATATGAAGTACAGCTACTTTCTAAGTTGAAACATGTGTCCACTGTCTTATCTAGCTAGTCAGCAAGACGGCAAGAATATTGAATTCAACAACTTTAACTTTCTTAAACCACAGTGTCGCAATTGTTTAAGCGGGTAGGGTTTCTGTCTCGATTTTGATGATGCAGTCAGCCAAAGTTCATAACGACCTTCAGCTATGCTTCATCATTGTTTTCAAGCTTTTAAGTCGGGAGAAAGATAACTTGTACCAAACGGTAATCAATTGACTGCTACCTAGGAAACTTCTTTTCAAAGTTGATATGGTTTAACAACTTCACGCCAAAAGACGCACATTTCTTTTATAGGTTATGCCAAAAAACATTAACATGCACTTCCTTAAACATATTAGAAAGTAATCACACAACACAAAATTAGACATGATAGCCAATCTCCATATACCGATCACCAAAATTATCCACCATGAAGTGTAAGCAATTAGATGAACTCAGTTAATACTCAAGAACATGAAAATTCATCACAATGCTGACAAAAGTCATCAGGTTGAGCATGTAGGCAAATTTTTGATGGGTAGTTCAGCTACCGAAAACCCGCTCATACTTGCTCCTGATGTAAGCATTGTTGCAATTATTGCTATAGTAGGTATTACACTAAATTCATAAGTTGAAAGGATACGCTTTTTGTCCAGCGCCCTGGAATGCTGGATCGAGATCTCTCAGAGAAACTGACATACTTAGGAAAATATAAGCAGCAAAAACGTCTGATACAAAAACCTGGGAAAGAAAAGAAGTAATCAAGAGACAAGAAATTCCAAATGAATCGTATTCGCCACTTATCCTTGAGTGGACAGCACGATGACTAGAAGAGTAAAATCACAACAAATGGAAGCAGAAGAACAAAATATGTATGGAGATACAAATTGCAGATGGCTAAAGAGACAAACAAAGGTATCCTTTACTCAACAAGCAAAGTGAACAACTATTTTTTATAGCAAAAGGCTACATAGAAACATATTTTGGGAAACTATAGAATACGTGCATGCTCTGATGAATCGAATCACAGTATATGGGGGAAAATTGAAGCCTACATTTCTTCACATTGCTTTACAAGCTTAGGACAAGAACTTGTATTTGTTATGTGTAAATCATAGATCCACAAACATCTAACATGGCGTGAATTCAATCACTCCCACGGCATAACAGGATTGTTTCAAGACTACACTAGCAAAATCACCCTTGTGGGATTGTGGAAGCTAGTTCAACGTGTCATTTCTATTACCACGTTGCGATGTGCATCACACCTAGATTCTTTGAAATTCAATTTTGGTAAATGAAGTAATAATGCTGAATCAGATGAGTTCATTGGTCAAGAATCACTAGGGCCCAAGTTCTCCTGCCAACTGTTACTCTTTCTCTCTTACCGGGTGATGTGGCAACTGCATTCTACCTCCAATTACTACACTTTAAAAGAAATCTATTTTGAATGATTGGACTAAGAAGAAAGCTACAGGTGCCTTTCATGCAAAGACAGGTGTTCTTTACGTTCCCTCGTTAAAACACATGGGGGGAACCTATACAGAAGTTTAACTGTTCAGGAATCTCTCCACAGGCTACTTTCATAGATATTAAACTGCTTATACAGTCACAACCTTTTCAGATGTTAAACAGACTCCATAATGAGTTCCTGTAACAAGAAAATATTCCGGGAAGCATCAGCGAAATCACCACGATGAAGCCGCTGACAAGGGAAAAAATAGGACACTGGCGCAATCTTTTTTGCTCATAACAGATGTACTAATCAACATCAGGTTCCTTGTATGGTTTCTCATAAAACAGCCTTCCATTATATTTTGATAGTTGACAAAAGAATCTCTATCACTGCATATCATGGTCATTTTGCTATCCTAAGCAACTCAATACCTAAATATCACAAACGCATTAGTCACCATGCTTCAACATAGTATATATAGATGGATTTCATGTCCATCAAGATGTGAAGTCCCAGGTGTAAAGTTATTGCCAAGGCTCCACCCATATGTGCAGGCGTCTTAAAACTCCAGTGCCTGCTGAAACTGCTAAGCGGAGCAGCACAAGCTCATTAATGCTAACTGAAGGCAGGTGTCACCATTACAGAAACCCACCAGCATTGGCTTTATCTGTTCCCCATACCGACATTTCGAATGTCTGTGAACTTCGATAAAATTTCCAGAGCCACAGTAGATAGCAGAACAGGCACTCTTCAAATCACGTCTTGTTTGAACTCAATAAGTTGCTGTATATTTTACGATCAAAGCCCAAGCCAGACCCCAAAGGCTTCAGAAATGTTGGAATTCAAAACCTCCTTTACCCCTTAATCCGTTCAAGTGCATATGTTGCAACATTCCTTGAGCAAAGTAGGCGGTAAATAAATTTAGATATGGAATGAGGACAAGAAACTTGCTTGCAATAGGCATCTCACTGTCTGTTGTCGTAAAACTATATCAGCAAATACCAAGTTGAGTTCACTGGTCTCTAAGCATTTGCACACACAAGTGACATCATTTGACGGGCACCTCGAGGCTTATCCAACGAACAACCAAATCTTGACATGTCAACCATAGTGACATTCCAACAATAATGGCCTCTTCCAAAGCAAATGATATTCACACCTCAACACATTGCTCAATCAGACACAAAGAATGAACAATAGGAGTACATCAGCGAAGACGACATCTTTACCGAGATCTCGAAAACGCAATTAATTCCACAGCCATCCCTAACTCCCATAGACAACATTTTCCTCAAAACACTAAAATCCAACCTCCCCACATTGTTATTGAGATTAACAAATTTAGCCAATATCATTGAAATCCACACCTAACTCACCAATCCACACACCAAATTCAGCTAAATTACACTCACATGAAAAACAACAAATACCAACATAAATTACTTTCTTCCAGATCAACATAACTCCTCAAATAGATCAAAAACCAAAATCCAACACATTAAAAAAACCACACAACACATTATCTAAAAAAAACACACATTATCCAAAATTCAATAAAATAACCACCAACCCACTTCAACACCAACAACTACATACTAACAAATCATTAAACACATAAATTAACAAAAAAAAAAAAAAACAATTTCTCAGAAAATAACAAACATAACATAAAGCTCAAAACTTTACAATAAAACCAACAAAATACCTCAAATTGAAGAAAAGGGTATTACAATCTGGAGCTAAAGAACAAACTTTTTTCACCAGCAACAGAAAATTATGATAAAAATTGTCAAAATGAAGACTTTTTCTGAAGAGAGAGAAAGTTGAGGGAATGATGATGATGATGAGTTGCCAGGCATGCTTATCACACTAATGGGTCCCACACATTACATTTACACAGGATCATCTCTTCCAACAAAATCAAATATTAATTATTTTTTGGATAAAATTATGTTTTTCTTTATGTTTATATATGTTAATTAATCAGAAAAGAAGCATATAATTATGGAAGCCATTTTTTTTAATGGTGGAAATGATGAATCTTTGGAACAAGGAAAGTAGAGATGGAGAAAAAAATTGGGAAATTATGGAAATATTTGCTAAAAATGGGTGGTTTTTATTACAGGTAATAATTTGATGCAGGTGCTAATTTGTTGTTGTTTTTTGTTTGGTTTCTTTAGGACAAGAAATACCCATGTGTTTTTTTGTTACTTTTTTGGCTTTTTCTTTTTCTCCCTTAAAGTTAACTCAGTAAATTAGTGTGAGAATTTAAAGTTAAAGTTAGCTTATCTGTTGTTAATTATTATTACTTGATTTGCACAGTTCACTTGATTTATCAAAGTTAATTGTTTTCTAACTCAATTATGTTATAATCCTTTATTATGAATCATATTTCGAGATAACTATGCGTTGAAAAATCGGATACGCACGAATGTTGGTGTTGAATATGTAAATGATAGTATATATATACAGACTATGGTGATTAAACATATAAAATCTTAAGTTCAATATGAACATTTATAAAAAAAGATTTTTGTATCTCTAATGATAAATAAGTTTGTGATTATAACTATTAACTAATTTTAAGTTAAATTAAATTGTTGCTTTTGAAATTTTGTGATGAATTACGCATTGTTGATTTGTCGTAAGTGAATATATGTATTTATAGTGATGAACATGGTATATGATGCGTCGTTATTATTCTCAAAAATAATTAACGAGCTAACTGATTTGTATTAAATTAGTAAAAAAAGGGAATATTTGTTTAATTAATAGAGAGAAAAAGATGGTCCAAGAAAGGCTTTATGGCTGGTGATGCTGCTGACTTCCGCTTTGTGAGGAGAAAAGAAAGAGAAGAGGGGACGTGGTGACCGGCCATTTTAATCAAAGCCCAAGAAAGTGACCTAGTTGTGGGGGTTCATTATTTGCTAAAGTACTCACTTTTGCCCCTTTTTTGACAACCTATGGCTATGGTCCTTTGATCGTTGTACAAGCTCAGCATATTGTACCTGCATTCTCTTTTCCATAGTAAAAAGCAAAGGTTTTGTTTTAATAATTAGGATAATACAAATTACCTAAAAAACGTAGTCTTATCTAAAAGAGAAAATTAATCATTGATTTAATGAAGCCTTCTATCTACATCATAGAAATGACACTATCGAAATGTTAATCCTCAACTAAGTACAAAAAAGTGAAAAACAACTAGATGCTCAATATCCGTCACCGTTTATGTGTACTAAAGTTTGTCTTGTGTTAATATAAGACTTAAAAAGGGTTTAATTAGAACACCATTATAACACTGCTATGACCCAGTGCTCATCATGATTTAGTGAGACAGCCAATTCATCAATCGGGGCCGCAAGTCGTTTTTTTGACAAATTATTAAGCCATATGCACATACCCACATGATTTCATGAGCACGACTTTGTATATGTTTTTGAATCGATAATATACGAAGGACGTCTAGGTACTATTGAAAAAATGTCTAGCTTTCTGAAGCAAAGTGAGATGCATAAACATATTTTTCGAAAATCTTTAAAGGGCATACTCTCCATTCATTAAGAGGAATAGGGGGTGCTACTTGCTAGAATGAACATATCATGTGGTCATCATTTTTGTTGTCGTTTTGCATGGATGTAATTAGCTAAGAATGTAGTATACTACTGTTGCATCATGATATACTCCGTATTGCCATAGAATTATTGGAAATATTTTTACAAGGGATAAATTCTATTCAACCACTCAGTTAGAATAATTCAGATTAAGGCAAACAAAAAGTTAAAACAAAAGCTCAAGAGAGGCATTTTCACAATGTCTAAATATTGAAATGCACTCTCTTCTTTTACTCGCTGTCAAAAAAAAATGCACTCTTCCATCAATTTGTTGTCATACACAGAGATCGCCTTTCAGAACTATATTGCTCAAAACAAGAAAAAGATGCATTAGATACATAGGGATATGGAGTATGATATAGAAAATGCCAATAGCAAGCACAGAATAAAATGCAGATGCCTTGTAGTTTTGTGCCAAGAGATGCCAAGAAAAGTCCAAAATTGGATGTGTCTCGAGAAAACATATTTATTTGTAACTATTAGGCGCAAAACCAAGAACATACCAGGCTCACTCCATCCTATACACAAAGTCAAGTCTGAAGTTCTGAACAATGTCAACAAGACCAAATAAAAATCTCAAAAAAATAAAATCCAAATTCAGATGTACGGTATCAAATTAAAGTCACCTATACCAAGACAAACATTTCTGTTAAGCACCCTGATGGATCTATATTCTATGGACGCATGCAAAAACATGACCCCCTTTTTTTTCAGGTCCAAGACTCAAGTTCCCATCCATGTTTCTCCTCCCCCCCCCCCCCCCAATCCAAAACTGACCAAATTCTAATGAAAAAGGTAAGAGGTGTAAAAGTACAGTGTGCTAGTTGTGGAAGCAACATGCTAACTCTACACAATTCTGTAAATCATTATTTCGCAAGCAATATAGCATCAAAGAAGCGACAAAACAGTCCAACGACATAGCATTCCGCGTCAACTCAAGCAATTAAACTTTATAACCAACATGTAGCGCAAGTCGCGAACCTATATGTTCAATTAACACACAAGTACACAACAGCATGACCAAATGGCCATCAATGTCAAGGTACAATGTGTAAGCCAGAGAAAAGCTAGAAACATCTGTGCGACTTGTCAACTAGGCTTGCGAGAAGGGAGATAATTTTGTCATCAATCAGGAGCAGGGTACATGTGATTTAAATCTATGAAAATAGAGCACCAAACTATAGCTCTTACTCACGAATAATATGGTCTTCCAATTTAATACAAATGGGAGAGAAATCGGTTGAGAGCATGAGGGGAAAACAAAAGAAGGATCAAGAGAAGAAACTAACAAAACTTAACCTAATCTGAGAGAGTAATTTCCCTTGACAAAAAAATAAGTAAATGTAACCAAAAGAGCGAATCCTAGTATACTCCTAGGTTTAGAACCACAAATGCATGGAAGCTCTATGATCAATTTGCAATATTAAAAGTGTTTTGTCTGTTCCAGGGACTCACTGTTCACCATTCAAGTTACCTGAAGACTCTTAATAGCCGAGCCTAATTGATTAGAAACAAGACAGAGGACAACAAACAAATAGCAATAGCAAGTTCGTGGAATTAAACTACAAATGATATCAATATATAAATACAAGCAAAAAGTGAACACAAGACAGTGACTTCATCAATTTTATACTATAAAACGAATCAGAACTAATAAACTCATAACCGGAGCAACTACTGAGTAACATCCTCCACATGTCTGACTGCAGTGACATGCTCTTCAACTCTCACTTCAGAAAACTAGGCCCTCCTTTGCCTTCTTACAAACTCGAGATAGCCTTCTTAAAGTTGCTTACTATAGAAGATGTGGTATCCTCATATACCGAGGACTAAGGTGATAAAGAACTATGAGGTTTCGGGCTCTCCAGCTTTCTCACATCCTTCAGGGAGCCAGTGTACTTATATTTTGTCTTTTGACATCTTAATTTGTAGTAATAACTAGGACAGTTCCTTCTAAAGGCACTGCACTGGGTATAGAGAACATATCCTCAGTCCTTACTCAACTGGTAGAAAAGACTATAAGCCTATGAAGTCCCGCAACAGAATATTCCTAGTGAACAATTTAACTCCCTTCACACACTCACCCTCTGCTTACAGGAGAAAATAGCAAAACCGTCAATATGAAAGCCAGAAAATTTCCTGCGGAAATAGCTAAGAGGCGCTCCCAAAAGTGTTACACCTAGACTATATTGCAGACTTTCGAGCAGAAAAACATGGGAGCACTGTCATCAATGATTGTTATTTGTAGTTCTGACCTATTAAAGAGGGGTCTATCTCCTCGCATCAGACTGCAGGAATCATATGCTCCTTTTGATGCTTTCTTCAGGGGACTATTGTACATTTGTACTTATATTTTGCCCCCTAAACATCTTAAATTGTATCCTAATAGCTCCAGGCAACAGTCCTTAAAGAACACTGCCTTGAGGTGTAAAAGACCAGAAATCTTCAAAACTGTGGTTAAAAAGTATTGGTTTCTATATCAGATAATTCTTCATAGCGTATCTAATAACTCATACAGTCTAAATTTTAGACAGCTTTATCAGAAGCAATGAGCAAACAGTCTACCGAAACAATATAATAGTAGATAGCTAATGGCCCTGCACTAAGCAAGAACTATATGACCATCCATATTTTGTAATTTCTAGACGAGGTATCATCTGCCAAGAGGGGTCTCACGCTTGAGTAATCTGAGGCTCAAAAACAGCGTCAAGCAAATTGTACTTTGATTAAAGGTGACCTGAGGACAAGGGACAGAAGCTGGTAACATCTTCACATAACAACCCTGCATCTAGCAGGGAATCAACCATTCCACCAAAAAACTCATAGCAACCATGGTAGAAAACCCAAAAAGAAAGTACAAAGAAGTGAAGACAGGCACAATATTAAGGGCCAAACTACCCGATTAAAACTTAATAGTTGGAAAGCCTAAACTGCAGATATGAAAAATGGCTAAGCAAGGTTAAAAAAAGTAATCAATCTTCTGTGTTTCAGAATTGACCAAAAACAATCTTGGCGTCAATTCAACCATAGTAAATCCTAAATAAAAACACTTCAGCAAGTTATCATTGAACTGGTTGACAAGATCAAGCTCCATAATCATCAAACACTCTCCTTATGATAATATCCATACAAATATACAATACATCCATGATCAAGGGGGCTCTATGGTCTAAGTTTTGCAATTAAAAATCTCTTTACAAGAGGCTTTTAGCTCAACATCCAAGTGAAATCATTTAAACAGCATTTAGTAATTGAGGTAAGGTAAGGTGAGAAAGGAGTCAGAAGCAGCGGTAAGTTTATTAAGTAACCCCCACAACTCATATCAAAGCAACTAATGCAAACAAAATTTCATTCCAGGAATAGTACAAAGCCAAGAAACAAACATGTCCAGGAGCGAAGATTAGACACCCTACTCTACATCTTTGCCATTCAACAACCAATCAGTTATCAAGCCAATCAGAACTGTCCACATAAGACAATCTTCTGGAATTTGATCTCTTAACAAACCAAATTCAATTATATGAGTCGATATGAAGCACTTCTGCAATCTACTACTGGCTAACTAGACAGATTTCAAACACAGGATCTCAAACCAGAGAAACGAGCCTAGCTTCTGCCTCATGCACCCAAGATTAAAAGCAGCCGTGAAGGCGTCAGATTAACCTTCTTCACGAGTTTTACTGCAAAAGATAGATTTCTTCCTTCTCGCTTTGTTAAGGAGAAAAATGAAGTTGGCCTTCTTAGCATCTTGAGTTGTATCCTAAAAAGGTCCAGGTGAGCATCCCTACTTACAGGAACGGTGTCGGTGTCAAAGACGAATTAACCTTAAAATTTGAAGTGCGGAGGACAAATGGCCAATCTACCTCCCATACACTCTATCTTCTGACATCTCTATTCGACAACTTCTACGACAAACTACCAAAACCATGACCAAGCCAAACCCTTGAAACTTTCAAAACAAAGAGCTAAAGGCCCTTCAAAACTGTTAGTCCTAGCATATCATGTGTCATCCAAGACTCTAAACAACACATTATACTTTAATCTGATAAAAAAAAATGGAAAAGACAGAAGCAAGCAATGAGTTCACGAAACTAATCATGCACCTAGTTATCAATCAATCATTGCACGAATAGCAGATAACCAGGAAACAAACATGTCCAGGAGTGAAAACAGGAAACCCTGCTATACACTAACGGGACAGTTTTCAAACACATTATCTCAAACCAAAGAAATGAGCCGGGCTTCTGCCTCATCACCCATAATTCCAAGCAGCCATGCAGGCGTCAGCTTAACCTTCTTCACGAAATTCACTACAAAAGATACATGTTCTTTTTCTTTCTCACCGTGCTAAGTTGAAAAATATACTTGGCCTTCTTTTAATCTTGAGCTGTATCCTTATGATTTTGTAGTGCTAATTGGACGAATGGCCAATCTACCTCCCGTACACTCTTATCTTCTGACCTGTCTACTCGGACAATTTTTATAACAAACTACCGAAATTATGTGTAAGTAGTTGTGGAGCTAACGAGTAGCCCCAAACTTATAAAATTGGGTAGAAAAAAAGTGGAAAATTGTAGAAAAGGTAGAGAATTTTAGCAAAAATAACATAACTGCTACCCCCCATTTCAAATCTTGGATCTACCCCTGTGCAGGCCAAACACATGACCACAGAAGCATCGGATATTGTCATCTATATTTCTACTTCGTACATTAAGTTACCATCTATTTCAAAGGGTTTATCTTCTCAAACCTGTATCATTCAAGGCTCTAAACAGCAACAAATAAACATACTATAATCTAAAATGAAATCAAGGAAACAGACGGAAGCCCGCAACGACCGTAACTTATCAAGCACCTAATTATCAATCGGTCATTCTGGCTCAGGCAAAAAGTCACTACACAACCAGAGGACAACCAAGAAACAGACATGTAGAAAAGCAAAGGCAGGACTAAATGCCATTCGGTTCGATAAACAATCAATTGTTAGGAAGTCAACAACAGGAAACATGATACATGGCTAAGCACAGTTAAAGAATAAATCAATCTTCTGTGTTCAAAATTGACAAAAACAACCATGGCATCATATCAACCATTGTAAATCCAACTATATAAAAGCACTTCAACAACTACTATCTCGCTGGTTAACAAGCTAGATATCCATAAGCATTAAACAATCACCTCATGAATTCCAAACCATAAACAGCAGGTGGGGTCCTAACCAAGTAACTCATGATCCAGGAACATGAAGCAGCTACGCCGACATTGGCTTAACCTTCTTCGCACGTTTTACTGCAGGAGAAATGGTCTTCACCTTTCTCGCTTTCTTCAAAGGGCTAGGCTTCTTCTTCTTCTTTCCCTTCATAACATCCTGACTCGTATCCCTAATAGGTCCAGGTGAGCACCCCTTCTTAAGAGCACTGCCACGAGGCGTAGAAGACGGAGGTATCCTCAAACTCTGAGGTGGTAAGGGACTATTAGGCTTCCAAACCACATTGTTCTTCATTGAAAATCTAACTCTCTTCCCACTCTTCCCCTCAGTATTCACAGCCGTCTCCTCTCCTGCGTCATTGCCCCCACTTGTACCAGCATTAACCACAGACTTCGACCTCTTACGCTTCTTAGGAACCTTCCCATTACCCGTAGGAGATTCAATAGCACTTGCACCATCACCATCTAATCCAGACTCAGCAGCAATCTTCTCAAACTGCTTCTGAAGATTCGACATCACAGCCTCGCTTACTACCATCTCATCCTCTCCCTCTCCTGGTCCTGCATCCGAACCATCACCCAACGCAATCATTTCCACATCACCATTACTATCACTCCCACTACTCCCACCAGCACTCTCACTCCCCCCACTCTTCTTCTTTTTCTTCTTCTTCGACTTCTTCTCCTTCACCACTTCCTCCACCTCACTACCCTCCTTCGCCTTCTTCTTCTTCTTCTCTTTCACCACTTCCTCCACCTCACCACCCTTCTTCGCCTTCTTCTTCTTTCTCTTCTTCTTACCCTCACCCTCACAATCCTCACCCCCACCATTTTCACTACCACCATTCTCACCCCCATTTCGAATAGGCACCAACAACGGCACCTCATCATCGACAACCTCAGGAAGCACAATCTCCACCCCGACCGCCTTCATCTCCTTCTCCAACCGTGAAAACTCCTCATGTAAACCATACACAACCTTCCTATTCCCCTGCACACACCCCTCACTCGCCCCCAACTCGAAAAACCTCGCCGCAAACCCCATCCCCAATGCCACTCTCCCAAACACCACATTCCCATCCTTCTCCCCAATTTCGCCACCACTAGCCGACTTTTTCCCCTCCAACAACCCCCTCCCACATTTCAACAAAAACTCAAACACACACACCCTAACCTTCCCAACCAACACCTTATTCTCACTCCTCCCCAACACCGCCACAAACGGCGAAAAAAGCACCTCCAACACCCCACTCCCAAGAGGCAAAAAGGGTCCCACCTCCTCACAAAAAACACTCACAACATGATAACAAACCCCATTCCCCAACCCCCCATCCCCCCCATCAAAAAAGAACAAATCTTTCTCCAAAACCCCAACAAACTCCCCCACAAAACCCAAATCCCACCTCAAATCCCTCGTCTTTTCCAACATACTCCTCACAAAACACCTCACCAGCCTATAAAACTTGTCCAACCTCAACCCATCAATCCCCGCCCACTCCCTCCGCATAGTAATCACAAAATTGCGGAAATAAGACACAGCCAACTGAGGAGAGAGAGTGGGGAGGAGCGAAGTAAGGCAATTTGTGAGGTGGGTTTGGTTCAGATTCTTGTCACAATGCCACATGCAGTAAAACAGTGATTTCCAGACCCTTTTTAGGTCTTCTTCTGGAATTAGGGTTTGAGTTGGGATGTAATTGAGCAGGGTTTTTAGGGATTTGGATCTGATTGAGGAATTGCATGATGCTAGGGATTTTATTAGGGTTGGTCCAATTGGATTTTCTGACGCCATTGATTGGTGAATTCAATTGGAGATAAAATTAGGGTTTTTTGGGTTAAAATTAGGGTTTTGTAGAGGGTGGTGATAAACCCTAGAAATGTGGCTTATGGTGAGACCGTTGGACTGGGAGACTTAGACCTAGCGTAGTCGACGAAAACCCAATAAGTTAACGTTTGTTTTTTCATATTTGTCGAGGTGACTATCAATAACTCAATAATATAATTTTTTTAATTAGTAATTTTATAATGGTTAGATCTGTATTGGAAAACAATTTTCTATAATTACTTTTTTTATAGTCTTTTGAATGATAATTTTTGAGTTATTGATGGTCAAAATTTGACTTCAAATAGTGTAGAGTCAAAATGTTAACTTATGAGTGGAACAGAGGGAGTAAAAAACAAGAAATCTCATATGAGACCGCTTAATTTTAATAAACACGTTACATGTTAAAATAGGTGAAAGTTTTAGATTAAAAAGTCTAATTATAATAATATAGAAAAAAATGATGTATGAGATTGTTGTGAGACCGCCTAATTTTAAAATAAGACATTAAAATTGCTAAATGTTTTGTACGAGACACTAGAAATGAGGGGGATGGGGCTTATGGTGAGACTCAGACCTGCTCAATCGAAATACTCACTAAAATAAATGAAAGTTTGGTATGAGACCGTTTTATCTTAATGAACACATTAAAATAGCTGAAAATTGAAGACATGAAGGAGACCATTTAATGTTAAGTTAGAAATGAGGGGGGATGGTTTATGGTGTGACGGTGAGACTCATACCTAACTCAGTCGAAAAAAACCCAATAAAATAGAGGAAAGTCTAATATGAGACTACCTCAATTGAAATAGTAAAAAGTCTTTTATGTGATTGTTTAATTTAATAAAAAGTTTATAAATTTTATGTGAGAATGTCTGATATTAGGTTAAAATTAAAACGCATAAGAAACATTACTTAAATTAAGTCGTGCACTTTATAATTGTTACATATAGCAATGACTAATAACAAGAGCAAAAGAAAACCAAATAGCAAACCCGTACAAAAATAGTTGATTAGATATTGGGGAAAAAAGCCCAAGAAACATCAGAGCCTAAGGCAATATTCTCGCAAGTACTACCATCTCGAGCTGCTTTGACAATTCAACAACTTGTTCTCTGATTGTGATGATCACTGACTCGCTTTCCGTAAGAACCGGACGCAAGATTACCTGGTCCAACAAGGGGAGACAGTTGGCTATAAAACAAACCACCACAGATTCGGACCAATTAATTTGATGAAAACAACGAAACTTCTTTTATTTTAACAAGAAGGAAATTTAAAATATCCAATAGTTTTGGAATCTAAGCTTTCCTACTCCAAGTAACATATACAAGTATAAATAGGAAACTCAAAAGAAATGTGATAGAGACACATCATACCAAGACTTTTAGCAAGCTTCATATGTCGAAAATAGAAGTATACGAGCATGGAGGTTTCTGAATGCAAGAGGTGACATGATTGTTTCATTCTCTGCGCTTATAGGGAGCTTAACTAAATTTAGATTGTTAATACTTTTATCATCACACTGCCAAATGATAACAAATTATCTGATATTTGCAAAACTATTGAAATATGTCTTTCAATGTAAGTCTTTAAGCGTATTCAACAACAAACTGGAGGAGTGTAGAAATCAACTCCGCTACATGGATAGTGGTATCCTCTTCAACTATGTACGTGGTCTTGTTCTCACTGAGAGTTGTTTGTGAATACTTTGTTGGCCGTGTGATTCGCTTGCTTCCATATGAGATTTACATACTCAGGATGATCTACAAATGGATTTCTGTTGTGCTGATAATGTCTACAAATTCTTTCATTCCTCAACTTCTCCTCTCTAGAAGGAGGATCTAACTCATTCCATTTCAATAAAATAGACAACAAACCCATCTCTCTCTTTGCTACAAAAGAAGAACAGAACATAATAGACAAAGGAATGTGGTGTATAAGAACATGAATAACAAGATAAGTCCACATGCCACCATAAGGTTGCATAACCATAATGCGAATAAGCAATCACAACAAACATGCTTACCTTCATAACCAACATTCACATAAACACATACAAGGGTGTCTAAGAGTATTCACTTACCTTTCAAGAGGTGAATAAAGCCTCTGAAAATAAATCAAGTCAAGGAAGTTCTTCTCGAGAAAACCCCAAAGTACAACTATCAAGCGAATAACTTTAATTAAGTGAAGTTACCAAATCTAGTGAACTAAACACTTACTATAAATAAAAAAAACCTCTAGACTTACTAAAAATAGTCTAAGGCTAAAAAAGTCAACCTCTTGACTACTACTCCAAATGTCAACCTAAGTCAATCTTCCTCCAATTTAGTCAACTATTAACCCAACTAACTAAATTAACTAAATTAACTAAATTAACTCACTTAACCATCAACAATAATAACTAACACCAAGTAACTTAACAATAACAACTAGTTAACATCAACAACTAACCACAACAAGAACAACAACCTACACAACTCGGCTCTATAGTGGCCGAGCCATGTACACGACAGGGGTGGGGGTGTCAGCGGCCCCCACCGAGCAGCATACCACCACAGGTGGCGACCTGAGTCAGGGCAGTGGGGCGCAGCCCGCTGGGTGAGGTGAGTTCAACGCAAGACAAAAACAGGATCATCAAAGATGATTACAACAGTATCACACAAGATTACATCGGATGCATGGGATAAGGATAGTGTTTTGAAGAATAAAGTCACCACCTTGCATGGACTACATAGATGGATAAAATTTCAACAATAAACTCACCACCTATATTATATCTTACCACTCGCTGAGTCTATAAAGGTTAAAAGACAAGCAACCTTCCCAACAACCGAATTCGAATCCTCATATCCCCTTCCCCCACAACATTACATCATAAAGAAGAAGGTGCTCTAAGGAGACAATCCACCAACAATCGTCAGTACAACACAATAGATAAGAGCCACCAAATAAGGTACAAGAGATGGTGAGGTCTGAGTGCACATAATCAAACCCTTTACTTCAGATTGATAAGGGACTGTATCAAAGACACTCTTTTCAAAGAAAGCAAAAAGGCTAATTGTATGTATACAAGTATTTTTATGTTTTATAAATCAATAAAAAGAGGAAAAAAGGATATCATATTTTTTTGGTATAATTTCTTATCGTTTTACCATTTATCTACCAACTACCCTTTTCTACCATATTTTTACTAATTTTAATAAAATTGGGGGTAACGTATTTTACCCCTCACTATTTAGTGTATCCGCCCCTAATAACAAATAGCATGAGCCTTGTCTTACAACCACTAAATGTGATAGATAGTAACAAAAATAGTAGACATGAAGTAGAAGAGTCTTATGTTGCTATTGTCAAGATCCTTCATAAAGTCTAGACACCATCAGACATAGTTAAGCATATTAAAAAGTAAATCATATTCTTAATATATAACAATAAAGGGAGATAAGGAAATGAGAAAAATGGCTGGCACTAGCTTTATATATGGATTTGAAAGAGCAAGTCATGTAAGAAACCTTGGAACTTCATCAATCAATTAAGCTGTCAAAACAATCAAGTGCCATTAATGACTTTTAAGACATGAATCCTAGAATATGGCATGTTTAGGAGACAAGTAGGGTATATGTTAGATGTGCCTTACTATCTTTTGCAATATAGTGTCACAATCCAATCTCAGCCATTCAGAGGAAACTACAATTGTGGCCATTGACAATTTGACATGCAATAAAAGAGCTATCACAATCATCATCCCTCAAAATTACAAGATTGAAACTTTACCTACCCATGCTTGGAGAATCTGATAGATGCAGAGGAGAACCTTCAGCGGGTTGAGGAAACCCATAACGAATAGCCATATACATCAATGCCCTTGCGACGTCTCCTCTAACCTGGAAATTTTGGCAAAACCATAATTATGCACCAATCTATTTCTTGTTATCTGATCTACATATAGCATAATAGCAGTTGTAACTCATAATTGTCATGGAACAATATAGAATGTCTAGAGCAGTGGTTAAGTTATTAACCATGTACCAAGCTGACAAATTGTACCAGTCAAGAGTCAATTCTTTATACTTATATTTTTCTACCCCTTTTTTCTTACATATGGCTTGTTGTCCCCCATATTCCATCGGCCGTAGGATCCTCCCGTTCCCCACATGAAGGTGGCCTGGTGGGGGTGTCGTCTTTTTTGCAGTTCGGAACTAATACTATAATCAAACTGAAGAAGAAGCCTTCAGTGCCAGAAGAGTACATACTTGCAACGGTGGTGCCCATATCTTCATATCCGTTTCTGTGTCAGAAGCAGCTTCTTTGTTTGCAGGCTTCATGCAGTGTCTTGATCCAACTTTGCATTCTCCAAAATACTTGTTTCCCCTCGACGAATTTACTGTTTAAGAATTTCAAACATACCAATGCATTGAGTCAGAAAACTTGTTCATAAAAGATAGTTGTTGTATTAGCACCACAGGCCAAAGTAGAATTTCCTTACCATTAGCATCTGATGGACGAATGTTATGCAGATCAGTTAAAGATGGACCATGAGTTAGACCATAAGAGCGAGGCCATAGATGTTCTCCTGAAAGAAAGATAGGAATGTCTCTGAATGTAAACTCAATAGGTCGAATAAGAAACGAGGAATTATACCACAGAGGTAAGTGGCTGTTAATTTAAGTATACATAGTTTTATGATCAAACATAATCATCACAATTGGGCTAGAGTTAGGAAGAAAATGATAGATTAAAAAGCATGTATCTAAACCAATGTTTGAATATTGAGTATCTTAGGTGGCCTGAAAACTGTTTACTATAGACGTACAGTGCATCAGGGAGGATATAGTCATATAGTTAGTAGCAATGGGTAGCGTAGTATAAAATTGAAAATGTATAGAAGGGTAGAAAAAGGGTAGAAAAGATAGAAAATTATAGCAATAATAGCTGAATCGTTACCCCCATTTTTAAATTTGGACAAAGATATGATATGATCATAAACTCTTATAAGATGTAATCGTAATCGTAATCGTAACCGTAACCTACACTCAGAAAACGCTAACGCCTATTATAGATGGGTCATTATAACATCCTGTCTCCTAAGTAAGAGAAGAGAGAAGTGAGATGTACGTTCTATATGAAAGCAATATCAACAAATGCACATCGTGATAGTAATTTCCTCCTGTAAGATCCTCCGTCCTGCTGCTTATAGAAAAACTCATATGTATTTCTACTTTCTAAGACAGTAAATGCAACTATACGAACATACATGACCACATTCACAGTCATTCCCCAGAGAAACTGATCATGATTCTGTCATTGATGGCAATTATCCTTCTGGCCGCTTGCAGTGCAGCAAAACAGTGTCTAACATACTCTAGGCCAAAGAACATTTAAGTCCAGTCCTGCGAAAGATAATAGGCAAGGCCGAAACTTGACCTCAGTAATTCACACAGTCTTCATTAAAAGAGAAAATCACATTAGGAACCTACAGGAAGGAACTCGTTACAGACAGTCTGAAATTTCATCACTCCCACTGAAATGCCAGCCTTAGAGATTAAGGTGGGGATACTGTGGTTTAAGACATGACCCATGATCAAACAGAACAATCTATTCTGGTCCAAGAGGAACTTCAACCACTAGACTTAGATTTAAGCAACTTCGAAACCGTTGGGTCTAACCATGTGAACAACCACTAATGTGAGTCGTTGACAGAAGGCTGGTGTACAACTCACTAGTGGGATGTAATTTATTCTGTATACTAAATTTTCCCATAAATGGATACTAAGTGCCAGAAATCTTGGCAAGCAGGCCAACCCATGAGATCGTCTCACTATACAAGATGATTAAAAGCAACTCTTCCATACTTCCAATGGTAACTTTTTATGTTTAAAAAGTAATGTAAACATTTCTTAATTTATGAAGGGTCATTTTCGAGTTAAGGAGTTGCTTTAGGGGTATGGGATCGTATCAGACAAGAATCTGTGGTACTGTAGCTTTACAAAGCTTATGACCCCTTGGAGTCCTAAGTCCTAACCAGTAACCATCAGACATGCTTGGTTCAGAGCAGATGAATTTAAAGTTTTAAACTAGTGATATGCAAATAGCTAATATTTCATCATCATATGTTATGCTCCTAGTGAGAACTGAGTATTAGATTGTTGTCAAGCAAGAAAATCATTTTCGACCCTTCCCTAAGCCAGCATATGCACATATGGAACTAGAATTTTTTCAATAATGGGAATAATTGCATTGAGTTTAATACAATATATGCAACTGAGTAATATCATCGTAATAACTTCATCTCAAACTTAAAAATGACAACTGATTTGATATGTATGCCCAGGATGAATATAACATCCATGCATACAAATTGTGAAAATGCTATTAAAAGTCATATTCCTGAGATCTTACGTCGTTATGTTAGGATTAACATATTCTAAATTAGGTTTCAGAAACAGTAAATGTAACTATGTGCACATCTATGACCACCATACACTAGTATTGAAAGGGTGATGATTCTGCTGTGGATCGCAATTCCACTATGCCTTGCAGCAAAGAAGTGCCTAACGGATAGCAGCTGCTGTAAGTTTCGATTACAAAATAAATCAACGACAACCTGAAACTTGACCTTCTATAAACAGAAAGGCTGATCAACCAATCAGCAAAATCAAAAAAATCGTAACTACCTGCTCAACTGTAAACCTTGCATTTCTCCCTTTTCCAAAAATAAACATCCGACTGGTATACATGTGTGGTCCAAACTCAACCATACAGAGTTATAGACTAGAGTACCTCATGGACTCTTAAGAGTCCGATCTGTGCTGTTGGGATATAAGCATCCACCTTACTGGCTAATCAAGAAAGCCTACAAGATCGCTATATCTGAAAATTTTTAAGCTCAACATGACAAGTATGTAGGCCTTCAAGATCAAAGTGGTGAAATTAGAGATTGAAGTCGAGCTAGAAAGTCGAGAACGGTTTCAGAGATGGACCTGGTGTCATAGACTTCAATCTAGTGGTCCAACAACTGTCACAGTTGCTGGACTTACGCAGTGGTTTCAGCCCTGGGCTGATCATATGAATTAACAGCCACTCATTTTGCATGTGATGGATGGCTGATCCACTAGTTACTTGTGGTGGTGCACCTTCGGAATGCCTTAAGTCCAAAAAGAGGTGGACATTTTGCGCCTGTGTATCTACGTAAGCTGAACAAGGCTGATAACAAAGTTTTCTTTGCTTTTGTACCAGTTTATAGAAGTAAAAATGCAAGACCTCAATAAGCACAACATGTTATTTAAAGAAGAATGCATACAGCATGGTCTCAACTAGAATCGACAAATCATGATTGGAAGATCAGGGAAATACAGATACGACATAATTTGTGGGGAATCAATGACTAAAAATTCACATCCAGGAGAAAAAATATACATAGATCATGATTGGCGTCATCAGAGCGCTTCATGGTATATATCGTCAGTCAGAGGTGACATGATTGAAAATTTATTTATATAGCATTTTCAATGAGTTAAAAAAGAATAAGCAGTATGGAGAGAATCAGTGAAACCACTTACTGTTCCAGCCTTCATGTTTTCCTGCTAGAAGCTTTGGAACATTTCTGGCAGAGTAAATTTCAACTCTGTACAAGAAAGAACAGCAGTAGCTTCAATTCATCGGCCAAACTACAAAGCAACAACATACTATTCAGGAACATTATGATAGTGGAACATACATCTGAGACGAAGCTTCTGGTCTATTAACATCAGCTGCATCAAGAATCTTAAGAGCATCCCAGACCTGTTAAGAGGCTGATTTCTCTTTAGCTTCACAGGAAATTACATACTCGTAATCATAAATATCTAGACACATGAAAGCACCTCTTTGTATGACAATGAGTGATGTCCAGATATGATGGAGTTCAATTTTCTACTTAATGCTTCACCTTTCAGATGATCCACACCAGTATAATAACTCTGCACATCTTCACAAGCATATCTATCCAAAAATGAAAAGTTTTCCTGTGCATAAGCTGGCGGACCAAGGACAAAAAAGTATATGGAGATGATCCACGAAATCCATCTTGGTGAGCTGCCATGAAAGCAAGAGGACATCCATTTCAGGAAGACACTGACGATAAATGCATATACTATCTAATAAGATCATGCCTTTACCCTTTGAAGATTATCTGACAATTTGACACATTCACACAGGCAACAATCATGTAACTCTTACATCAATAGAAATCACAGTTCCATTCAAATTTGCATATGTGAATCTTTTCAAGGCCTCATAAGTTAGTAACTCCAGTTAGTAACTCCACTAGTTTACTACTGACAATCCTCCTATGCATAGAAAGCTGTTCAAGAAAGTTCACAACTTTGATCAATTAAATCAACTCCATTCATAACTTAACAATGTACACTCTTTTTAGCTCCATTAACTTACTAATAAAAGGTTTCGAACTTCCAGTTCCATTCCACCTTTGGCCATTTCATGGAGCCAAAGATCTACCATTCTTTG
>CAAKMY010026240.1:0-19481 GCA_901111285.1 Corrigiola litoralis | reverse complement strand
TATATATATATATATATATCCAATATTGTACAATAAAATCTAAACCATATACAAGTAATAAAATGAAAATAAATCTATGAACAGTTTATAAAGCTCTCGGGCATTGTCGGGGCCAAATACTAGTTAGCTTTTTTGAAACTGCATTATATATGAGTTCAGAAAGAGTTATACTCCTTGCATTGTGGATTTTATTGTTTGTTTAAAAATGGTTGTTACTAATGTATTGTAAATTAAATATATGCATTGATTAATAAACGAATTATTTACATTTAAAAGTATATTAGTTGAATAGTTGTGCATTTGTTGAATTTAACAAAGATATCATTAAGAGAGTTTATTTATTGTTTATTAGTTGAATAGTCAACAAACAAATGAATGACTATTCAGTAGGATCCTGGAATGTCAAATTGGTAATGAATCAATATTGAAAGAAAATCTATATTAACATTTAGCATATAAGAGAAATTATACCATGCTCCCAAGAGCATGTACTCCCAGCATAATTTATTGTACCTTTTGTCATTTTTCTTGTTCTTTTTCGGATTAGGCACAAGAAAAAACTAAGAGGTTCAAGAAATTTGTGGTGGGAGCATCTAATATTTTGCCATCAACATGGCACACTAAAGTAACATGAACTCATGTTAATAATATTTTAGATAGATATATGATAAAATTCAATAAATTTATTAGATGAGACAGTTTATTTGATAGCAATGGCATAAAAACTACCCATTACCACAAAAGTCCTTATAAAATTCAATTATTATATTGCAGACCTCATTAAATTACTACCCCATTATTTTTGGTACTAATATAATTAAAGGTTGTTGTGTATTGATCGCCATCAAAATTTCTCACCTTCGTGACAATAGCACAAGGGAAATCTACAAAGGCGCAGAGGTCAAGACTTTGGCTACGGATTCTTCCTCTGGGATCAACTTTGATCTATAAATCAAGTAATTTTGCCTTTCGCCATTTTATTTGTTTGTGATCTAAAGCTGATTTATGTTTTATTTGAACATTTGGTTATGGCATGTGATCATCATGTACATGTATAGGAACAAACCAAAGACAATACTGTAATTTACTCACCCAATACGTTATTCATAAGGAATCTTTATGGTAGCAGTGATGTTGGTGACTAGATCATGGATGGTAATACTAATGTGGCATGCATTATATGTATGATTCGATCTAACAGGGAAATGGGAGGTGCAGTAGCAAAAATGGATTCGCCCCATCCAGGCTATCTGCCAGAAACCAAGCTGGAAGCCAAAATGGTTGAAGCTATGCAGAAGAGGTCTTCCAAAGGCACTGCCATGAAATCCTTCAACACCATTATTCTCAAATTTCCTAAAATTGATCAAAGCTTTCGGAAATGCAAAGCCACCTTTGAAGAGTTTGGTACGTCATCTATACTTATCTCTTCATTTGTCCCTCCCTTGTTTTCTTCCAAAGAAATAAGCTTAAATCTTCTTTTGTTCCTTTTCTTTTTCTTGGTAGATGAGGATAAAAATGGAGCAATAGATCACAGTGAGCTGAAACACTGTTTTCACAAGTTGGAAGTTTCTTTCCCAGATGAAGAGATTAGTGATCTGTTCAGGGCATGTGATATCAATGAAGACATGGGAATGAAGTTTAATGAATTCATCGTACTTCTCTGTCTTGTCTACCTTTTACAGGAGGATCAAACATCCAGTGAAGTTGTATCCTATCAATTATTTTTTCTGAATAGCAAAGTAAACATAAAACGCAGTATATTACCAATTAAAGCATATGTAGTCCTTACCATGACTAGGAAGTGCAAAGTACAGGAAAGCTTGAGATTGAATATCTTTCACTATTTCATCACCTAGTTATCCTGCTTAGTACCATCATACAGAAGTGAGTTAAAGCTCTACACATTGTGGTTCTTGAATTCCTTAGCATACCTAGACATCTCGCATGGGGTTGCCAAATTTGGAGGCCACATTTGAAACACTGGTTGATGCATTTGCTTTTTTGGACAAAAACAATGATGGTTATGTCAGCAGGACTGAGATGATACAAGCGATAAATGAGACTAATAGCGGGGAACGCTCTTCAGGACGAATAGCAATGAAAAGATTTGGTTAGTGTCTATCACTTGTTCTCATTTCGCTTGTAAAGATTTATGTATCAATTTGTCGTCGATGTGGTCTCCATTTTTACCATGTAATAGCTGTTGTTTCCCAATGTGAAATATTCAAAGGCCGTTAGACAAGGTAATTGGGAAACTTTTTCCCAAGAATGGTAACATATACATCTGCTGGAAGTACTATTTTTTTTTTTACTCCTCATCTGTGTTCTGACACCAAATATTTAGGCGATAACCCTGAGCTGGAAGTTCTGATGTTTTCATATCCTGATATGCACCCTGAGTCCAAGTCTTTAGATACAGACCCACAATTATAGTTACAGACTCTAATGAAATCATCTGAACTCTGGGATGAGGATGAAGATAGCTTACATGAGCAGACTAAGTTCCACAGTTCAAAACTTAACTATTTCTCAAGGTGTTCCGTCTATTTTGGCCTTGTTTGGTGAATAGCTTTTAGAGTTTTAGGTTTAGAAGCAGGTGCATGATTTTAGTTGGAATAAGGAGTTCAAATGCATAAAAGTTCATCAACGGAGTGAAGTTATAAAGTCCCACAATAAACATTATGCTGTTCACAATTTGCAGGTCAAATTGTCCTTTTCTATTGTTCTCTAAATAAACTTAATGATTTTTGATTTTGTATTATTGCAGAAGAGATGGACTGGGATAACAATGGAATGGTGAACTTCAAGGAGTTTCTATTTGCTTTCACCCGTTGGGTTGGTATTGATGATGCTGAAGACGAGGAAGATGAAGAAAATGCTTAAACAGGTCTCCTGAGATTTTCCTTTACATCTCTTTGTACCAGCTGCTGTGGCAATAAGTTGGAGATGGCGAGGATGCTGCTCTTTTTGGACATGCATGTGAAATTGCTAGGGGTCGCCAGATGTTGTTGCCCATCTTACAGCGTAAATATATAAAAAGGCCAAGATCAACACCTGAACATACTGATTATCCAACTTTATCATCATCTATTATCTTCTATGTACGGATAGACACCCAAGAAAATGCTAATGCTAGGATATTTTCTTTTAGCAGTCGTATATTTTTTTCTTTATAAGTAGTTATAATGCTGTCAACCTATATTAGTTGAGCCGCTAGCCCGCTAGCCATATCACTGCCACACCTACAATTACAAGCATGATTATCAAAATTCTTGGAATAATCCCCTATGTTCTTGCCCTCCTTGCCTATGAATGAATACAAAATTTGTGTGGTTGTTGCTCAGAATAGTGGGTGAGATCAATGTATGTTTCCAGTAATTGTGTGGATGAGGAGGTGAAGGAATATATCATAAGACTGGCTCTACATTTAGCCATTTAGGTATTTGACTAACCTTACTTGCTGCAACTCTGCAAGTAAGGTATACATATCATAATAGAGACATCACTTGCTGTGGTAAAGGCTATGGCATCAGTTGAGACACTTGACAAAAATGTTTTTGTTTTTTTTTTACTTCAGACCTCAAAAGTTAAAGTCTCTTATCTCCCATTCTTTTTGGAAGGGGAGGGGACGAAGGGGGTATGGGTGTGGCCGGTGAGTTAAACTGTGGGCTGAACAGCTCTAATCGGCAATACTCGAGTTTATCTTAGAAAGTATAGCATGCAAGTATGCAACACCTTAACGCTTGACTTTGGAGAAAATTCAATACTCAGACGAGAGCTTCACTCCCAACTTCCATGTGCATCCTTGATATTCATGGGCAGTACGACTCTTTTGGACTTGGAAAGACGTTTCATTACATTAAGCTTGATAGGAAAGACAAATTGCACAGCTCAAAACTACAACAAATGTTGGAACTTTGTACATCTTGCTGTTAATTTATCTTGACATCAACCCTCATTTGGAAGAGGGATGTACATAATGCCCAGTTCTCCTATGGCGGCTGAAAGCAGACACGAAACTGAAAGTAAAGCAACAGCCTTCAATCTTGCACTGATATTGACGCTCACCAGTATGAAGTCTCAAGGGCTCAGTCCTATCCCACGCCCACCTGAAAGTCTATAGAGCAGTCCTTCCATGTACAGTTCAGAGGTCTATCATCGTCATGAGCTTGCTGGTGAAGGAGCACATTTTTGTGGGACCTGGACCTTTTCCCGCGTTCTTTATAGTGGCACCGGTTCAATTTGTGCAAGGAGAGAACAGCCCTTGTAGTAAAACGCATTTGACAGTCTCCCAGATTACACATGTAGGTGCTCTTACTATCCAGCACTTCACTGCAGGAAACTCTACTACTGACTGAAGATTTCTTGTTCTTCTTAATTGGTGAGTCCTCTATTGGTTTAGGGAAATTGCTCCTAGCATTATGAAGTCGACTTCCTGTTTTTAATCTTGGCCTTAGTCCTTCACAAGGACTTCTTACAAAAGTATTGCTGACTTCCGTTTGCAGCTCCACTTCTCTTACTCTTTTACTTCTGTTTCTGGAAGTCATTTTGGTCTTTGCCATTGATTTAGAATTTTCTTCCAAATTACTATTTACAAGTGAGGACGCTTGTGCACCAGTCTGAGAGCTTCCTAGCCTCTCTTGATGGATGGGCAACTCTACCTCCATGGTAGTTGTTGACATGCAAGTTGAGATACAATCAAGTTTGCGAGTCTCACTGTCAACCAAGTTTTCTGGAGTATGAGAAGCCACATGTATCCAGGCCTCATCTGAGGCTGAATTATCAGATGCCCCAGCAGCATAAGTCAAACCAGTCTTAGCCTTACAGTCATTTATATCTATCATGCTGTCTCCAGTAATCTCTGCAGCAGTCACAGAAATAGCGGGTGAACTAAAACATCTCTCAGCATCCAAATGCTCATCTGCCTTATTAGTGCCCTCACACACCCTTGCTTTCTCATCTAAAGTAAGAACACCTGACGTCGATATAAAAGCTTCACGTACTATCACACTATCAGAGGTTTTGCTTTTTGATGGCAGATTCACTGGGACCACAATACCAAGAGGATGTGAATTTATTAAATCAGACTGATCAAGATAACCAGCAGTGTTCCTATTTGCTTCAGGCACCTCGAGGTCAGAAGAGCCCAACTCTACACAATCTGTTTCAGCCTTGTAACAAATGGCCCCCAACTCGTTTTCTTCACTGGCATCAATCTCTCCCGGTGCAGCAACAGCAACTTTGGGTAGGCACTCAATGCTGCGACCCGAAGCAAACTTTGCACCGACGGCATTATTCAATTTAGTCTTATACTTCCTACGAGAATATTGGAGAAGTGTTTTTCCTTCTGCTTTTAGCCTACAATCAGATTCATAAATTTTCTCGTCGATCTTTGAAAAAGTGCCATCATATGAGTTCATGATTTTCCGTTGTTTTGACCCGCGTTTAGTCCGAGATTTCCTGGACCACCATTTGATGTTTGAGACCCTTGAAACAGGAGCCATAATAGAGTGTAAACAGTCAAGATTGAGTGCATGCTCTATCTTCTTGGAGAGAGAACCTTTTCTGGCCTTGACACTGACCCGGAGGTTGATACCAAGTCTTGATGTCCAGTCGTTTTGGAATTCAGAAAGCTGCTCATTATCAATTGCAACATCAATTAGGTTTAATTCTTCTGTAGAAGCAGATTCCAGTCGGACATCTTTATAGCTATTGAAAGGGATCGTGATCTCTTCAGCAACAGCTGCTGCATTTGGCCTTATTTTCTGAAAATCTACAGTATGATGTGCATTCGAACAAGGATTAGTACATTAGAATTTGAAAAGAACAAGAAAAAAAAGTAAAAACAGTGACCTCCGTTGTGAAGAGTTTAATACTCCTCCTTGAGTATGTCAAACAATATGCTTAGGAAGGATACTGATGATCTCAAGGACCATGTCAAAATGACGAGAGTCCAGAATGGATCCGACTTTAAGCGGGGTCTGGGGAGGTCTGTACGTTTGGAACTCTAACTTTAACCAGAGGATACTGAATAAGAGACTTTTAAAAAGACAGGCACATATGACAATCAGAAAGTCTTGGGAGAGACCGTCTATTTTATCATAAAAGTAGATGGAGCCATGCTGGCAAACAAAGGGATATATCTCTCTAAATTGACTAGGGCTTGAAGGAAGCTTGCAATGAGCTCGTCTAACTTTTATCTACTGATATGATAAAAGTAGGTCTTTTCTAAGAATGTGTATGACAATTGACAATAGCCCCATAAATTAGCTTCATACTGCAAGCTCAAACCAATATCCTGCAGTGTAATATTATTGTGGTACAGAAACATAAAATAACGCACCTGAATGGCATATTACCAACATCTTAGCTCCACCTTTAGGTCTCAACAGCTCCTCGATTTGAACTGCATGCTCCAAGCAGAAGATTCGCGGTCTCAAAACCTCAGCAGCACTCCACCTTTCCTCTTCATTAGTTTCTGGAGAAGCAGGCAGAGATATTCAGAAAGAGGCAGTACATAAAATTAGACCCAATCAGTAGATTAATAACTAAATGATCTAATATGGTTCGACGACAAATTGTATTTTGGCTAGTTCTATAAGATCCAGACCATATGGAAAGACTAATATGTGTTGAGCTCAGGAGTCAGGACATTGCACAACACCAGGGTAACTCACATTGCTAAGTGGGAACAAAAAAAAGATTTTTGACTGAATCAAGACTAAGAGTCAACAAAATGCAACAATTGGTTCATAAACGATAACAAGCAAAATGGAATAACGGAAGCTACTATATGCCTACAAGTAATCAACAGGCTAGGTCACTAGAGTAAGAACATACAGATCTTTTGTACTTCACTTATATAGTTTGACAAAAGAGATGTTGCTATGTTTAATAAGAGAGCCATGACAGGCAACCCATCGACCTGGCTATTTCTAGATGTAGTCCTTAGTTTAAAAAAGCGCGCCTTCTGAGGCGTGAGGCGTCCTAAGGCGTTAGGCAAAACGCCTCAGAGCTGCCAGGCGAGGCGGTTTACGTGAGGCGGTGGCGAGGCGACCGAGGCAAGCGCCTGGGCGTTTTAAGCATGTGAGGCGTTTTGGGCTGTTTTTTTTTTTTTTAAGGCTACGTGAGTTTTAAAAGTCAGCTGCTCTGCTGCCTCTTTTCTTTCTTCTAAAACCTTACCCTATCTCCCTCACTCCATTTCACTCACACAGCACTACAGCAGCAACCACTCAACTACCAGGTATGTTATTTTCTTTACATCTTTTTATTTCTTCTTTTTCTTTATTGCCTTCTTCTTCTTCTTCTTCTCCTCTTCTTTTTCTTCTTCCTCCTCTTCACCATGTTGGCCTGCTGCACGCATTTTTTAAAATTTTTTTTTTTTACATTTTTTAAAAAAAAATTTACTTCTCTAATCTACAGTATTATTGTTGATCCCTTTTTTTTCTTTTGTTCTCCAGTAATTAATGGGTGATGATGGTACGGGTTCCTCCAATTTTTAGATATATTAGAAGTCTTGTGCTTTATGAGCTACTTTGGTTTTTAGTTTTGTGAACTTGGGCTTGTTTTGTATCTTTTGACTTTATTTAAAGATGATCAATGTTATTTTGGGACCTATTGTGGCTTGGATTGAAAGTAAAGTGTTGTTTACTCTTTAAATGGTGGATTTATGGTTTTCAACTACATAGTATTATGTTAGATTAGAATAGAAGCTTGTTTGCAAAAAACGATCGCCTCGCATGCTTGAGGCGCTCGCCTCCGCCTCTCGCCTCACGCCTCGTCTTTCGGAGACGAAAGCGCCTCGGACCGCCTCACGCCTTTTAAAACTAAGATATAGTCTAATTTTGATCACCATGAAATAGCATACATAAAGCCAAATACCTATTAAATTGTGAAAAAAAGTAACAGATTGCAAAACAAAAAAATACTCAAACATTAAGTTGAAATAAAATAATACTTCACAAGTCATCCCAGCAGCAGAAACGTGTAAAAGTGCAGCAGTTTTTCTAGTTTTTCGCTTTTTTAGGGGGGAGGGGGAGGCTTTGAGAAAATAAATGCAGTAAAACATACCCGGAGTAGAGATATTACAATTGTTAAGAAGGTGAGAAGAATCTCGCTCCCGTGCAATATCGACAACCCCTGACACTGAAAGATGTTCAGCATGGAAAATTTCCACTGATGCTTTCTTCGACGGTTGAATTACTGACATAAATGGATATCCAAGAATACCACAAGCTACACATGGCAAGGTTCCAGAGTCAAATTGAAAGTCACAACAAAGATCGCTACTGTCCAAGTACAAGTCATCCAAAGTTTCCGTAAGTGAGGTTAGGAGAGGGGTATCCTTATTGGCGGTCTTACTAGACTGGACAGATAAATCAGGATCTTTGGTAAGTATAGGAGCCGGAATTGTTTCAGTTTGTGATACTGAATCCCCACAAAATGATGGCAGTGAATCAGGTTTCCATAGCACAGCATGGAACGAAGAATCTCTTCGCAGAAGAGTATTTAATAATTTATTTTCCTTCAGCACATCCTTGATAAAAGCTTTCTTAACCAACAGCTCTCTTTCTTCCTTCAGGCGATTTCTCAACCGAGAACTCCGTACTCCAGGAAGTAAGGACCTTGGGACCCTGTCACAAGAGAAGCATGAAAATATCCTTTGATGTAGAATAGCAAACATGGTTACATAAAAGATAAGCACAAAGACACTCCGCACAGACAGACCCATGACAGACTCATACATCAGGAAGTACGGACCTGTTTGGTACTCGCACTAAACAGTAATACAGTAATTTATAGAACAAAGCTATAGACATTTGAGTAACCAATCATTAGTTTTTATCACATCAAAGTGTCCCTTTTGGTTGATTTCAGTAGTGTTCCTTCAGTAAATACGCCAGACTTTCCTATCAAATCCAAAGAAAGGCATCACACAAGGAGTATGGCCACAATCTCTTTGTTGTTTTACATCATTTTATTTCAGGAAAAACCACACCTAGGTGGTCCATATTAACATAATTACACTTAGGTGGTCTATAACTCAAAGTTCTAATCAATCAAGTAACTAAATTCAATTATCATTTTATAGTAAAATAAATTTTCTAAAATAAAAGAAAGAAGCATTAGAAGACATGTAGTTCTTGTTTTCTAGAAGCTTCAAAGATGCAAAGTTAGAAGAGTTCAATCCTGTTGTAGATGGGTGATTAGAACCCCCAATGCCTTAGCCTAAAATGAAGCTAAGTAAAACCCACCTCCCCCAAACATAACCCAAAGGAGGCACTTGTCACGAAAATATACGAGAAATTCACTTCATCCAAATGTACCAACACACAACTATATGGCACAAAATTTCTTATATAGGTAATAAAGAGCATCACAGTACATTTTCAACAAATATCCTTCCCAACTACCACTCAAGCCTAAAAAACCCCATTTGAAGAAAAATCCACTAAAGAAGTCGAGCTCACACCGACGGCTTCCCACGAATCTTGACCAACTCTAGCCAAAGAATTCATGCAAAGTCAGAATGAAGGAAAAAGTGAGACCCACACTCAAGTTTTTCCAACACATAGAGCACACATTCGGACATAAAGCTGTATCAGGTATTCTCAGATCCAAAAAATGATATGAATTAATCCTACCAGCAGTCCACCAAAATGCCTGAACCACCAGAGGTTTTGAACCTTCCAAACACGAATCATTACCAAGCTCAATGGAAAGGCAACTGGCCCTCATATGAGACATAATGAAAGATTTACAGCTGAAAGCGCCAAAAGACTCTTTCTTCTATTATCCTCTTCACTCAAATGCACAGAGCCAAAAACACCCATAAAACCAAGAACCTCATCCATCTCCCATTCATGAAGAGCCCTCTGCAAATAAATATTCCAAGAGCTCCCATCGTGAGCTGATTGAATCTGATTTTTTGAGCATCTAATTCGAACTCAAGGGTTTTTTCCCAGTAAAAATTTGTTAAATTTTATTAATCCACTAGAAGTTGAACATTAAGGTACCGAAAAATTGACTAAAATCATGGGTTCCACCCAAGCTTGAGTTACAAGACACCTAAGTGTAGCATAACCTCACGTTGAGCAATACCTTTTTTAGCTGCTTAGCAACCTGTACCTTTCTTAGCAGCATTTCCTAGTGCATCAACACAATGACAACCCATATTATACAAGAGCTTTTTCAAAACACGATTGTCATCAGCACACCTCAGTGGGTCCACATTATATTCCTCAGGACTATAAGTAAAACAAGATTGAAAGCATCCTTTCCTCAATATAGAGTCACCAACTCACCATCAAACAACAGCCGCTCTTCTAGAGTATATTCCTCCACTTGCAATTGTTTAATGTTCAGATATTTGTGCTCCTCCTCATCTGCCTCTTGGCGCACTCATCAGCAAGATGACCTTCGTCGTCATCAAAGCAATCTATCAATGACCAACATATCATCATGCCGCGAAAATCATGAGGCTATGAAAGCCCCCTCACCATTCACTGAAGGAGTCCCGTAAAGAAACAAAAGGAGAGCATACCGGCACCACTCCATCTTGATCTCTTATAGTTTCCCAATTCATTAAAAACAAGCAAAACCTAAATCTTCAAAAGCTGATCCTCGGACCGAATATCAAATCCAACCAATTCTGTAGATTCATTCTTCACCCAAGATCCAATCAAAATTTGAAACTTGCAAGCCCTTTCAAAAACCCCTCATCACTCAATGGATGAGTATCCTGATATAAGCAACAGAAGAGCAACCAGTGCTACATGTGCTCCATCTTTATCCCTCAAAGTATCTTATTTCATCAAAAACATACAGAACTTAAATCTTCAAAAGTTGATTCCCAAACACACACCTCAAATCCAAACGACTTTGTAGATCCATTCAGAACCCTAGATTCAAACAAATACTTGAAACCTGCAAGCCCCAAAGCATAGATTTACTCCTCATCACTCACAGGATGTTATCCCGATATAAACAAAAGGAGAGCACAAATGGAATAAACCATCATCGTCTTTCACAGTCTCACAGTTTCCTACTTCAGCCAAATAATAGCCATACAGAACATTAAAATCCAAAAGTTGGACCCTAGATCAAACATCAAATCCAAACATTTCTATCGATCCATTCTTCGCCCTAGACCCGAACAAAGACCTGGAACTTGGAAGCCCAATAGGACGATTTTAAAACACCCACTCCACAATAGCTAACCTTCATGCCTCACCAACCTGATCTCTGTTTACCATTTATCAACTACATGGCATTTCACTTTGATGCCTGCTAGCTAATGGAGTCTACAAATTACTCCCTCCATTCCACTTTGACTCTCATATATCCACTCTTATGATGTTTCAAAATTCATTTCTTAGTTGATTCTCATCACTCTTAAGCATTTATTAGAATTTGAACCATTCCACTTCAATGTATTCCTAATAAGTCTTTCTCACTTTTTTTTGCCATAAAACATACTCAACTAAGACAATTAAACAGGACAGGATGGAGCATTTCACAATCAGATATAGACCTTGGGGACAGCACATTGTTGTAAAGA
This sequence comes from Corrigiola litoralis, assembly GCA_901111285.1. NCBI lineage: Eukaryota > Viridiplantae > Streptophyta > Magnoliopsida > Caryophyllales > Caryophyllaceae > Corrigiola > Corrigiola litoralis. The sequence goes on along the minus strand of CAAKMY010026240.1, from coordinate 7,921 downwards.
AAATCGTCCAAGATTTCAAGTAACTCAAATTTTCTCTGACCAAGTTTGCTGTTTGCACGTAATTACTGCCTGAAGGAAACAGCCACTAGATGAGTATCTGTAGTTACTACAGTTGTTCCTGGTGTAAAACCCTACACAAAATATGAGGGGGGGGGGGGGAGGAAACTGCCTTGACAAAAGCCTGTTAGTTCTCATGAACTAACACTAACCAAAACACTTTGTTCCTCAATTACATTGGAAAACCTATCAGCTGAAAGAGCTTCTGTTGTCTTCAGGCATTTACATCATAAGTCCACAGTTGGACAGAGTTAAAGGAGGCGACTTGAATCCAAATTCAAGTTCAAGAAAGTATAAATACATCAAACTTTCAGACAGTAAAAACCCAAACAAAGAAGATATATAGACCACTGTATAGCAGAGCATCAATGCAATTACAAGCATATGAAGCCAGAAACCGATATAGAATAGTGCTGACCTTGATATAAAAGACATTGTCAGCAGATATAACAGCTGCTGATGGGAGAGCATAGGGAGATGATCCATTGCAGCCCTGCGCACTGCAGCTTCCTTAGCTATGGAGAGCCACTGAGGGGTGCCAAAGTTGGCAGCTTCTCCACAGTTAAAACCTATACACACAATTATTCATGAACTATATCTACTCTCAAACAAGAGGTATGGGACATATGGAAGAATTCATTCGGCACACACAGGAAGTATCAATTATAAATCAGCAAAGTAGCAGTGAGGAAGGAAAACAAAATACAAAATCACAGAAGAAGAGGAAATAACATTTTAAATCCAAACCAAAAATGTTCATTGATTTATCGACTTTCATCCATTAATGTAATGACTAAAACAACGACTATAGCAGTAATCAGCATATCAGAGTGAATCTTTCACCAACTGCTATATAGCCAATTTATACCAATATATACAACACATAATGTTCCCTTTTAAGATTATCTCAAAAATTGTTTATGGGCTAAAATGTACCAAGCAAATGTCAAGCTAGTTTGCTATGGCTTTGTCACCAGAGAAACAATATATACCAGAAACCAGACTTCAAAAACTAAATAAGTAAATAAATAGAAAGAGTGTAGGCACAAAGATGCAGGCTCATTTGCACAAACGCTTACTTACATATAGTATCAGGAAATCATGCTGAGGGTTATCAATTTATACATATTTCAATGTTATGGCAACATCAACTGCATGAAAGCAAGCAATTACCATGACTGAATCCAACATGATAAGCCCTAGGAAAAGTCACCACGAATTCACCAGGGTTTTGTACCAACCTGATCAAGAGATCCATATAAGTTTATCAAGAAAATGGGTGGTGGAAAGAACAACTAAACAAAAAATCGCGAAATTATGAAGTAATTCTAGGATTTCAATTACTTTAAGGACATATGGGCATACCTGCAGCATGGGATACCTGATGCAGTGACCATCTCAGGTGACAGAAGAGTAGTCTTCTCACCCAGAAGTTGCAATGCAGCTGCCCAAGAAACAACCACCTGAGTTACAAACATTATAATGTTTTTAACTAAAAACAAGACCACCAAGAAAACGATGGTAATAAGAAGATTGATTATCCAGAAAAGATAAGAGAGATTCTGTGTCATTTCATTCATAAATGTCATGTCAGTTATTTCTTCTCGGACATAAAGCCTGTGTTTTAGACTTTAGCGTAGACTTTTACCCCAAAGATCACCCTAATTAACATGACTAGATAGAAAAATAAATATGCCTTCACAGCAGTAAAAGGATGCCACCATGTCAACCTCTGCTCTTAGGGCTCTATCCCGACCCTCTTCTTCCTTCATTGCTCCCCTATTTGATAGTAAACTTCTCATTGAAAAAAAAAAGGCAGAACTTCCGGAAGGCACTGTAACTGTATAAGTGAAAACAAACAACTTAAAACAGGTGAAAGATAGATGGGGCTGAGGTATATTATTCTTTATTGCCAGAACCAACTGCAATGGGATGACAAGCAATTTATAAAGTCCATGCCATCCCAACCACATCTCGGCGCACGAGGTTACAGTTTTCATGCATTTCTAAAGGAGATTTACGATGGTTGATAGAAGATGTTGCAACCAAATTAATTAAGCAGAACGAAGAACCACAGACTAATTTAAGGTACAGAGAAAGGTATGTTAAAAGAACTTGCACGATTATTTTTAAACGGTCCAACACTAGGAATGTGGCATCATTTCTTCTTTTTTTTTTTTTTTTTTTTTTGAGGTAGGTAAGGAGGACCCTTACCGGGCCGGATCCTTACCGGGTTGACCCGGTATACACAGGACAAGCCCTTGGGAGGGAGGGGGGATAAGGGGGAAACCTTCTCCCAAGTGCCTCTAGTTGGGTTTGCACTTGGAACCTCAAGGTCACCAAGTAACGAACCAACCGACTAGGTATATTTGGAACAAATTATTTTTTATTACTCATGATAACCTCAACACTATTGAATATAAATTTAATAAAATAAACTTTATGAATTAATAAGCATAGGTAATCTATTACAAATCATATCCAATGAAGAGTCCTAGGTATAATTCATAGATATTTGACGCTCATAATTAGAATAATACCTAAACTCTATCAGATGAAACAATATTATCAGCAAGATAAACATTAGACAGAAATAATGCTATATTACATACCCAAATGGTCAATATCTCCTCCATAAGCTTGTGCCCGTATAACTTCTTCAAAAGCTAATGCATAGTCTCCAGGGACTGCATACCATGTCTTTGGTGAGCCAGTATGCAGAAAATTCAAGCTATGAAGCTCATGATCTTCAACATGCCAGGCGAACCAGCTGAACAACATCCCGATGTAGACCATCGGGGATGTAACTCCAGGAATGCCATCAGACATAAAGCGAGTAAGTGAGCCAGCAGAATGGGCAATTACTTGCAGGTTCCATGGGCTGTTCGACAGCTTCCATCCCGCCGTACCTTCCACTTCCGCATTAGCACATAATCCTCTCCTCGGAGTGCACCGCAAACTTTCAGTACAAGATGATGACAAGGGATCACTGGATTCCTCTTGTTGCTCTGAAATTTGACAAGAAAACTGGGTTGATGCTTCCCCCTTTGCCCCGGCAGTGTTAATCCCCCCACTGCTTACATACGGCGGCATCATATAGGACCTTCCCCTGTGAGTTGGACCACATGTTCTCCTCTTTTTACGAGGATGGGAATAGCGTAAGAGCCCCTCGGGTTCCCCAAAAGCAGAACCTGGAAGATCATTAGCATATTCTACATATATAGGCTTCTCGGAAGCAGCCTTCCAAAACAGTGTCTCTATGGCTAGAGGTGTAACTTGGCGGAGCCTACCTAGCACAGTGCGACTGAATGCTTTGGACTTGGACTCAAACTGTTGGAGAGTATAAGCCTCCCCACTTTGCCAGACGACTTGTTTCTTGGTAGCAGGAGCAGGAGCAGGTTGGCCCGTAGCGTCCAAGCCCCCCCCAGAAGCAGTCCTCCCCTTCCGATCTTGACCCAATTCTTGCTGCCTGGTGGTAAAGACAGCCCTGCCCTGGGCGGCATTCTCCCCAGAAACGGTCTTGATTTCCGGGAAATTGACATCGAAAGCAAGGTCCTGATTCTCCAAGAGGGAGTGGTTCAGGTTGGTGAAAACATAATTTTTGGAGGGCTTGGGCAGAGGGGGGATGACCTTGCATATGCCAAAAGCACTGGCTTGTTTCTCAATCTTGGAGATATAAGCAATAGGGTCGGCGAATTCGGTGTCGGTAGGGTGAAATTCGGGTGCCGATGGCAAGTCCTTGAGCCATTTGGGGATATCCACATTGCCCATTAGTACGTAACTAGACTTGTGGGCAATGGATATAGCAGTCAATCAATCAATCAATGAATCAATGAATCATTGGCATGAATCATCGATAACAATAACGAATTGAGAAAGCAAGGGCTAACATATAATATAAGACCAACGAAGCCATCAAATTTAAATCATCTATTCAATTGCGTATGAAAACCCTAGATTTTTCCAATAAAACAAAACTATAGAAATGCAAGGAAGCAGCTAGTGTAACTGTAACCTGCGCTTGGAGTATGAAAGAGACTCGTGACTCGTGACTCGTGACTCGTGACTCCACTCGTGGTTGGGGAAATTATATGTTTTGCGGTTTTAAGCTACTCTACACATCTTGCGCTCACCGCTGAGGCTCACCGCTCTACTTCTTGCCTATATTTAATGACCCGGTCTTACTACAATTTTTTTATATATATGGTTTACTACAATTTTCAACATAATCAAATAAATTATCATTACAGTATACTCAAAATAAAATACATAAATATTATTTTAATGTTTAAAAAAACATCATTTTTAAGTATATGCATATCATTAATATTTTGCATTTGATTAAATAAATATCATTATTAGTAGTGTAAATTCTACTATATTTAATATTGCACATTATTGCATTTATTAAGTTGTAATAAATAGAATATTCATTCTAGGAAACTCTTTTGAAGGAGCTTGATTGTGTAAGGAGAATCTTTAAGGCAAGTGAAGATCGAAAGGGCAAGGAGTTGTATTTAAAGGTTGTTGAGTTCTTCATTAGGCTTGAAAGGAGGGACATCTCTCCATCAGATGCTTATCCTCTTCTTTACTAGTAAGTCTGGTAAAAGCTTGAACACTTGCTAGTTTAAACTACTAGCTCCATTAATAATACTTTTACTGCTTTGCATTAATTTGTATTTTTGTCTTCTCGTGTTATTTTTATTGTGGCTTTGTAGACCATTTTCCTTCCAACGGGAATTCAAAATAAGAAAAAAGAAACTAACTATATAATATGTTACAACTACATAACATTATGCTGAAATTCGTGGGCAGCTCAGTGGCAGCTTAACCCATCACCCAGTGCGATTGCGTGGGTACGTTCTCTCCTAGGAGAGTCCCCTCTCCCATGTACCCCTTCGATTGGGCACGATTTTCTAGGAGAATCCCCTCTCTCATGTACCCCATTCACCCTCTAAGCACAAAACTCGACCCAAAATAGACAATAAAAAATGCATGTGAATGTGTTATCTCTACTCATGTCTATTTCTCGTTTTTCTTCCATTCAAACTGATTTACTACTTGTTTTTTGCATGTAGATGCTAGTTTTGTTTTTGTTAAATTTAACGACTTTTGTGTGCGACAAATAAAGGCACAGCTGAGCTTCCAACTACTCTCTCGTACTAGGGCAAAAGACCTTTCAATCAGTCAAAAATCTAATCAACGATGCACTCCCTTTTACATCCTCCACTTTGCCCTCCAAGTCTTCTCCTACCAAACTGCAGGATTTCCTTCCTTATGATATCTGTCACGATACTCCCAAACCTTATGCATGGAGTGGGCGACACATTCAAGATGAGTCATACGTGAAAGAGTGAGGGATTGGACATCATGGAAAACATTGTTTGCATAAAGAAAGCAAAAGCCAGAATGTTTCAGAATCGTGCAAATGAAGCAAGGAAAGAGGTGCATGTGTAAGTGCCTGAGAAATTGAAAGAAGAGTATTATTAGAAGATTGCAGAGTTGTGCTTGAAAGAAACTGAAGAAATGAGGAGAAAGAAATTGGAGGAGTCAAAGATTCTTGAAAATTCGCATACTGATTACTACAATATGAAGATTCTTGTAAAGTGGATGACTATTTCCTTCCTGATACTCACTATATTATCAAAATGACAATGAAAAACCATTTGGCGAGCACTTTATAGTCTATGAATGGAATAAAAGTTCTCATAAAAGCATAGAAACAAATTTGACAATGCTCTACAATGAGCAAGCGAAAAGAAAGAGATCCAATTTCACATCCAATTTCCTTGTGCGGATAAAGCGTTGGGTTCAATAAGGATAGCTTATGTCCTAAACCTTTCTTATACCTGATGCTAGAGGAGAATAAAAGTAAGAAAAATGTCTGGGAAGAGAACAAGGAGAATTTTTTCCATCATCTAAGGTTTTGTAGTTGAGGAGGGAGAAGAAATACGTATTTCCTCTCTAATAATTATTGGGAATTGATTATGCCTCTGCCCAAAGTCTTATACGTGTCTGAGACAATCCCCCATAGAGGAGCAATTATAGGCTTCTGTCAACACATGCTTGTGGGAAGAGGAGAGAAACAGAGAGATCATAGGCCGGAGAGGGCAGAGTGGTGGTGAGGTGGCCTATTGCATAAAGAGGGAAAGGAGATAGACGGAAAAAAGAGAGAGGTAATGGAATATGAACCCTAGGAAGAAAGAACGAGAAATTCATTTGAAGGGAGTCAAATAATAAGGGAGTAAAAAAAAAAACTAAGGGAATGGGAGAATGAAGGAGTGGATGACTCCCTTTCCAGAAGTGAAAAAAAAAAACACTTTCCACCAAACATGCGCTTAATCTAGAGCTCAAAGTCCATAGAAATCCAGGGCAAAACTCAAAGAGCAGGTAAAGTTGCATTTTACATCCAAGTCTGAATGAATGCCATGAGTCATCCAGCCAACCCAGGCAATTCTACGGTTAACAGACATTCAACATCCATATCAATACTTATGCGTACCAGGTTTCTGATTTCCCCACTGCAGGAACACACCATAATAATATAAACATTACAATCACCCTACCAAAACTGTCGCAATCCCATGAAATAGCACATAATACATGACGCCCAAAGGTAAATTCCTAACTAGCCTAGAGCAACAAACAAGCGCAAGCACTCTAAACTGAGATGGTCACAGACTCACAGGTATAAGCTATTACAATCTCATCCACCTGGACTACAATGCTAAACAAGCTAGGAGCACCCAAACAAAAAGGACTGGTTCACTAATTGTGCCAGCACCCCGATGGCAGTTGGGACTAGAGAAGCACTGTGGTTAGTACATCATCACCATCATCACGGGAATGTCCATTTACTCTTCATAAGTAACACTCCAGAGTCCCACCATAGACCTATCACCCCCGAGTCTTAGCCCTCTTCATCCCGAGGCTGTTATGGAAGGGAGACACTGAACCAGACATGTTAGAACCATCTTCACGAAGTGTACCATTGAGCATAGCCAACTCTCGCAGCTGCTGCTTCTTAAAGAAATCTTGAGATTCATCCTAGTCAAGAGAGACGGGGTTTACAAGAAAGCTTTTCAAGCCCCCAACAATAAAGTACATAAAAAAGGAAACCTATGCTTAGCATCAGAGAACATTTGTAGTTACCACAGGCTTCAGCAGATCCTCAAGTATCTCACGTGCCTGCATCAAGCGAGCATCAATGATTTCAACAGGCAATTCTGCCTCCACGAGTATGTGAAGCGGTTCATTGAGATGCTCATATCCTGGTTTTCCCCGCATCATCTCCTCCTTTACAACACAACACAAAAGTACTTTTCAGTTAGAATCATCAAAACAATAATCACCTGCAAATACCCCCGGCTTCCTCAAAACAACTATCACTTTAGTACATGAAGAAACCAGTCGTCACCTTGGTTGGATCCTTAATACTGCCACGTCCTCTGATAAGAACACGACAATCGGTGTTGGCTTCAACGCGCTTCAGAGAGTTGCCTCTCGGGCCAAGAAGACGTCCGACAAAATTGAACTGCTACAGAAAGCAAAGTACTAATGTGGGAACGTTGCACCTATGATGATTTATGAGTACATAATCAAAATATACAGGAAGTACACCAACTGCATACATTGGGGTATTTATCAACAGGGATATCCACTCTGATAGTCCTCTTCACAATAAGGCCTGATGAGTTACCATGAGCACTAAGCCAGCTCTGAGCCGGAGATTGGTTTAGAAGACCAGCCATCTGCGCAGTATTCTAAATATTGTAAATCAAAGTAATATCAAGCAAAAGAACCTCAAGTATGCTTTTAGCTAAAAAACCACTGCAATAGTACAATTCTTTTTTTTTTTTTTTTT
>CAAKMY010026230.1:25013-46968 GCA_901111285.1 Corrigiola litoralis | reverse complement strand
CAAAAGCAAATGGGAAGAACAAAAAGAAACGGAGGAAGTATTGTGTTTGAGGCTTTGCTTGCAGTTTAGTGCTGCAACTTTGTTCTCTTGGTTAGTCTTTTTTGAAAGTTTTAGGGACCTATTTGGTTGCCTTTAGGTTGTACCATCATTTGGTTCAATTTAATATACCCTAATTCTCTTTCAAATAAACAAAAAACTTTACTTATTTTTAGTTTTTTTAACATTTTTTTTATTAACTTTATTTTTTTCTCATTATTGGGAATTGTATTTTTTTTTAACTTTTCTCTCATTATTTTTGAATTCACTTGTAATATTCAAAAATAAGATAAAATAAGGTGAAAAGAAAATTCGGTTAATTCGGAAAGGCTTTGTTTTGATAAAAGGGTTCTGCGTATCGAACTATTGGGTATGGATTTTGCAAACCTACCCTAATCCGTTCTATTTGTGTTTCATACTGACTTTGTGTCAACCCAATTACTCAAAGGGTGAGACCTCTTGAACCAAATCCATCCACTAATTTTGTGTTGGATTTATGTTTTGCGTCATTTTTTGGCAAATACTTTTGTAGTCAGTACTTACATTTAACCGTTAACAAAATAACAAGCTTATGCTGGAGGAGTGGAGATTAGACAATGTTGAGGTGCCACATTAGTCTCCACTCACTTAAAATTTTAAGAAATCAAACTCAAAAACTCAAATTTTGGACAAATAAAACCCAAGTTCTTAACTAGGGTCAACAACCCACATTTCTATATTTTATTTTTCAAGGAAAAACTTAATTTTTTATTTATGAAAATAACATAATTAATGAATTAAATTAAAAATTATTATGATTAATAACTAATAATTCATAATTAATAATTGATGATTCGTACTAAGATATATAAAAAGTTATTTGAATTTACTATAGTTTATTTGGTATTTTTTAATGATTTTTAGATTTTTTTAATCAATTATTTTACTATTATATTGCCATTGGAAAAAAAAAAACTGGGCAAAAATTCAATGATTAGACCACATATCAACTACTCACTAGCCATGTTTTTTTTTTGTAAATGCACGCGTGTCACTCTTTGAGGAGGGGGGAGGGCAACTATTTGTAACACCCCTCCCCCTTCGAAGCAGACCTCAGTTCCCCACCTCCACACACACCCCTACTTTTCTTTATTTTCATTCACAATACGAGTTCCCCCGTCCCCCTTTTCCCTCTCCCTTCTCTTTTTCTTCTTCCTCTGCACGACCTAGTTATAAGATACAAATTTCCAGTTTGCCCATCACCAACAAACGAACGCTCCTTTATGGACGAACTCGCTCGACGAATGTTCATTGCTGACGAGCGACACCCAAAACTGTCGTTGCTAGTGCTCAACGCGCCTAACACGAAAGATGGTTAAAGCTTTGAAAGTTGTGAACAACTATCATCAATCTACTCTGTCCACTTCTAATAATATAATGTAGGTCACTTGGTTATAATTGACTTCACTCAATTGTGTTTCGGACTTAGAAGCGATGAGTAATTGACAATGTTAGGACTTGTGCAACTATGTTTGAGTAGGGCTGACTGACTCGATATACTCTTTTACTGCTCAAGCCCGATTCTACGAGATATAGTAGAAACTCTAAAAATTAATAATATCGAATTTGATATAAGTAATTAATTTGTGGAAATATTAATATATTAATAATTGTTAAATCATAGATTTTTTAGCTTATTCGACAGATTTAAATTTTTTGTAAAACTTAAATATTGTATTCATATTATAAATTTCTCGAATTTATATTTTGGAGACAATATGCTAACATTAGATAATTGATAGTGATTAAGAGTAATTGATAAATCTCTCTAGCGAATTCTTGATTTATTCTAGGAACATAAATTTGGTGCCCACCCCCTCACAAAGTTTATTTAACATTGAAAAATAAAAATGTTTATAAAAAACATGTGAGAGGGTGGTTGGCAATCTGGTGCCCACCCGGTGGGTGAGTTTTATTTTCCATTGTTTGATCCCTTTGCCAAAAAAAAAAAAAAAAAGAAAAGAAAAAGTTGGGCTTGAACTATAAACATTCCCACACATCCTTAGTTGGGCCTCTTTGGCTCAAACTACTCTCCTCCCCCCAAACCCTTCTTAATAAACCCCACAAAACCCCCTATAAATCTCACCCCAAAAAAACTAGGGTTCATCACAATTTAGGGTTTATCAATTAACCCCCAAATCGCCGTCAATTCCCCTCAGAATCCCCAATTACACTCCCTAAATCACTTCAATTTCATGATATCACATTTTATTTCTGGAATTAAATCTTTTTTTGGAGAGGATTACTGAAATGATGATTGAACTATTTTGTTCCCTATTGGTTTGATTTGCCGATATGATGGCTCAATTGTATTAGCTCTATCTGATCCAAATCTCTCTCCTTTTCAAATTCAGTGTTTTTCGTATAATTTTTGATTTATTTGCATACTCGAGTGCTTTACATGGTGAAATTAATGCTTTGTTGAGCTCATGGAGTATGCTACATTTATTAATTAGTCGTCATTTTTATGGTCTTTTCTAATTTCTTGAAAATTTCCTTTTTAATGGCGTCTACATGATTTTTATTAAATTCTACTTTAATTATTTTATTTTGTATATTAGTTAATTATGGATTTAATTCATTGAAGAGAATGAGGTGATGAATGAAATGTTTCCTATTGGTTTGATTCACCAGCATGATGGTGTAATTGTATTCGTACTGTCTGATCATTCTTTAATTTTGTAAATAAAACATTTATGATTTTTTATGAATGGTTGAATGTTATAATAAGCACATAATCGAAGGCTTTACAGGATGATTTATAAAACCCCTGTTGCGTTCAAAATTTGTGCGAAATTAATTTGTGGTCATCCTGGTGGTTTTCTAGCTCCTTTATAGCTGGAGATTTTCTGGATTAATGACGCAAATTTTATTTTATTTCTGCAAGAAATTGTGATTTTAGTCAATTTATTTATATTTTGTGAGAAGTTAGTTTGTATTTTGTAAACATTTTTCTACTTTTGTATCACTCGATTTACTTAAACAAATATAGTCAGTTTTTTTTGTTTTGTTTATTTTCTGACTCTTTTTCCCGTTTCTGGTGGCGAACTGTTACCGCTATCTTTGTTGCGCATTGGGTGAACTATTGTCACAAACTCCTGATATATATAGTAGCATGTAAATTACGCCAACGTTATTAGTTTTAGTCACTTGAAAAAACTGATTTTGGGACCGTAATGAACTATTGTTGAATCATTGGACAAAATACATAAATTTAACACGAGTTGTTGACCTTATGTCTGAATGAATGGACGAAACTACAAAGAACAATCTAATTGTGAGGCCTGAAGTGAGAATGAGGTGCTAAATGAACTTATGATGTTGGCCTGAATTAACCTTTAAAACTGAATGAATAAAGGAAACTCTTTAATCAGATTGTGGGGCGACGACAAGGGGATGAATGAAGTTACGAGTTTAATGACTTGTGAGTTGTGAACTTTGTTATATTTAGCTCGCATCTGGTCTAAACTGGACTGTGAAAAAAAAGGTTATGGACTTTTTCTGAATTTGATTCATAAATACTACCTGAAGTATGAAACATACTAGCTTGGAATTCGTTCAATCAACCCAGTAAATACATGTCTTGAGGTCCAAATATTCAACCACATTGTAATTTGATTAAGTAGCATAGGTCTGCGTAATTAATCGTTTTGGGAAAAGCGAATAGCTGGTAGACATAAGGTAAGATCTAAATTAACAATGGTAAAGATCACTAAAAATCGATATGTAGGAGGAAACACTTGCTTAGACTGGAATTCGTTGAATTAAACTGAAAGGAACTAAAATCATTGAGAATTCTGTTTTTAAGTTATCTAAGAGAGTCTCAGAAATTCCTTGCATCCCAGAGACTAAGATGCGAAATTTGCCTTTTGCAGATTACAGGCCTCCATACGCAATTCTGAACTGATAAATCATGGTTCATACAAATCACCCAGTCTGAAAGATAAAACATCCAAGAGATACGACTTGTATACTGGACTATTGCACTCGGGATTCTGTAACTGTAAAACATATACATGTAGTTGAAAACCTCGGCTTACTGAGGTGTTTTCCAGTAAGGAGATGCTTTAGATTTTTTTTTTGTTTTTTTTTTGAGTGAAAATGCTTAGCAGAATGTGGGTGTACATATATAATATGGTTTGCATTAGCTAAAACTCAGATTATTATGGATTAGTTGATGGCGGGTTTTGATCATTTGATGCGATCAGAGAGCTTGGCTCTTGGCTTTGCTGTATTACCTGTACACTGCTCTTCTGAAAATGTGTGCTTTGTATTCAGCATAATACAGAAGCCAGGGTCGCTAATCAGTAGATTCAAATATATGTTACAGGAGCTAGCAGAGCAACACTGTTTGTTTGTTTGTTTGTTATATATGGTCTTATGGATGATAAATCTTACCATGCTCGTGTTTGTGTTGTGTTTACAGCAAACTGAAAAATGGAACACCGGGACTACTGGACTGCGGTACTGCTTTCTTTTCAGGTATCACTACCTGAAATCTTGTAGCATTACGCATCTTAACACTGGACTGTTAGAGCTACTGCATACAAGGGTTGGTTTCTTTTTCACTAATTATAATGTATTTGTAACTCAATTCGCAGGAAAGTTGCTATGCAGCTGGAATAATAAACACTTAAACTTGATGTATGTCGACACATTGTGCACTGTCATGTACAGCCTCTCTGGTTAGTGGTTACAGTATTTTGCAGCTGAGTTTATTCACTAACATAAAGCCAACATCAAAAGAAGTACAATATGTAATAGTCTATCAGATGGTTCTGATTGCTCACTATGCTATATGATTTCATGTATAATTAATCTTGTCTTTTGTTTTGGCACTGGCACCTTTCAGCTAAGACCCTGTACTTATGAGATCTGTTTTCTTGATTTCCATTGCACTTCTCTTGTAGTTCGAAATTATTTGTCTTGAAACACACATGCCGAGATCAGTGCATTGGCAAACTTGGCATGTTTCATAGATGGCCATAAATCTACATCTGAGTTCTCCTAAACATCAACGTAAACCAAGTATCTAGATAACATATTCTTGTGTCTGTTTTCTGACCAAGTATACTTACCTGCTAGGAGTTCAGGTCTTCAGGAACTAAGCTGACAGAATACTTCGTCATAGCACCTTGTAGAAAAACCACTTGGACTATTGTTCAGATGTCAGTAATAGAATAATATAGCTTTTGTAACTGCTACCTTGGAGATAGACTAAACTATATGCTTTCTGGAAGAATGTTGTTATTACATGACAAACACAGTAAGTGGAGCTTCATTCAATGATGCTCTATTTGCTCTTTTTTCCCCTTAAAAATTTGCAAAATGATTTGCTTTATTGTTTTAAGCATCTATCAATGACACTTGAGCACCTAGTATTAATAATTTATTTGAGCATAAGAATATGCTAACATCTGATGACCTGCTGCACTTGTCTTGCAGTACCATATTTCTCCTTAAGCAATTATATTATTAGCGACTTGAGTTTGGGATAACAATGTTTTCTAATTGATTCCAGTGACAAGCATATTTCTTGTATAACTTTGGCTGACCTCATTTTCCAACATATTTTGCTTTCTTCTTTTAACCCATCGTCATACAATTACTCACTAATTTTTCTGATTTACTCATGCTAAAGATGGAGGAAAATGTCAAGCGCAGAGAGTATGTTGGCTCAGATGTACTGGATTATGACAGGGAGAAGGAACTGAATCAACTTATGTCAACAAAAGCAGGTGTAAAAGGACTTGTAGATGCTGGGATTGCCAAGGTTCCAAGAATCTTTATGCTTCCAGCAGAAGAGAACCATTTGGAGCAATCCGGCTCTATCAACACCCAGCTTCAAGTTCCAGTCATCGACCTTGAAGGATATCATGGTGAAAGACGCAGTCAGATTGTGAATGAAATCTTTCAAGCGTCAAGAAAATGGGGAATTTTTCAAGTTGTCAATCATGGTGTTCCCTTGGCTGTCATGAAGAACATGCTTGAATGTGTCCGTGAATTTCATGACCAACCAAAGGAGGTGAAGGAAGAGTTTTATTCTCATGATTCTACGAGGAAGGTTTGGTATTACACGACTATCCATGATGTCCTTAGAGCTGCATTGTGGAAGGACACCATTGCTTGTCAGTTTGAGAATATAACTGCAGATTTTGAAGCCTTACCTCTCATTTGCAGGTATCAATGATCATCCATTTAATTTCAATATCCTACGTTAAAAATGTTGTCGTTCCTTTTAATTCCGATTTTTGTCATTCGCCACGCTGTATGGGTTTATGCAGAAGACGAATGTTTGATTATGTCGAACAAATTGTTGAACTAAAGGCCGCCTTATGTAAGTTGCTCTCTGAGGCTCTAGGGCTTGACAGTGATCACCTTGAACAAATGGAATGCATGGAAGCTCGGAAGTTGGTTGGTCATTATTACCCGGCTTGCCCTGAACCAGATTTGGCTATGGGCACACCTAAGCATTCAGATCCTTATTTCCTTACGATTTTGTTGCAAGGCGACCTCAATGGACTCCAAGTCCTTCATCAAAATCAGTGGATCGATGTGAAGCCTTTGGAGGGAGCCCTTATAGCAATAATTGGTGATATGCTGCAGGTACTCGGGTGTCTTTTTGTTTTAATCATGCATTGGAGGCTTCACTTTTATTCTGTTGCACCAAACTAAACTTTGTTATCTGGTTTCGTGTAGCTAATCAGTAACGATTTATTTACGAGTGCTGAACATAGAGTACTTGCTGGAAGAAATGGGCCTAGACTGTCAGCAGCATGCTTTTTCTATCCGAACAGCAAAAATAGAGATAGAAAATATGGACCCATAGAAGAGCTTCTTTCTGATAATTGTCCTGGATTATACAAACAAAGCACACATGTTGAATATCTTAAGTATTTCAGTGTTCATGGTAGTTGTGGTCACAAAGCTCTACCTCATTTCAGGCTCTAGGATAGTTATGCTACTCTGGCTATGATCACGTTAATGATAGTCTGACAAACGAGTAAATAAAAGCATGTATTCCGTTTGTTACTGTTTTTGCTCTTGAGTGTACAATCAGTCCAACCTCCAAAGGATGAACGTGTGTACTCCACCGCAGTGCTGATAGAAGGTCTTCCGTGGTTCACACTCGCTTAGGAGACTCTAAACTATACTAGCTGAAATTTCTTGGCATTGTTCTTTGCTGATTATTCAATCAGCTTAATGTCTAAGATCAAAAAGAATGTAATTCGATTGAAGACTTAATTTCAGTTTACATGTCGAATTGATTAAAACTTCCATATTGTGTAAGCCTCAAGATCTTGAGAGAGCTGGTTTTGAAAGTGGCAGGAAATGGTTTTCTTTCACATCACAGTTTTAGATAGTCCTTTTGTTGCTCGAACTCAGTGTCCAATATCCGATATGAGTGTGTGTTTGGGCCCGACTACTTTCCCAAAATTTTGTTGTTTTCAGCTTAAAATAAAGTGACTAATTTCATTACACATGTCTGTGCCGAAAGTGATCGACGAGGGTACTTGTTGAAGAATGAAGAGTCAGAGCAGCATAGCTAAGCACGGTTTATGTGTAGGTGTTAGGGCACTTGCTTTGTAGCATTGACTCATCCTCCTATACTACTTCAATGGAAGGTTATGTAAGTACTCTCTTTTTAGTCAATAGTCCCAATTCCCAAGTCCCAGCCCCATTAAAAGGGAAATAAGAAATGACTTCTAAGAGTCACTGCATCCTGATAGGCTTTTTTTTTTGAATTGATAGTGTGTGACCACTTATTGCGAAGTAGTCAGTTTATACTAAGCCAACTGTAACTATAATATTGTATATTGGATATATATTGGATATTCATTTTCTTTTTTGAAACGAGATTGGATATTCATTTTCAACTTCAATATGGTCACCTATTCTAATTACACCTGCAATATATATTTATACCCAGCACATATGAGAACTTGTACATACATATATCTTGAATACCTTGGGATCCTCTAGGCTTCGTTCTATTATGAGGGTGGTATGGACTAATGTATCAGGGTATATAGGTATGTAGCAAAGACTAGTGATTTTAATTCCACATATAATGAAACATGGCCTCAATTTCTTCGATGGAAGTTCATTCCGTTCACTCATCCATGTACTTGTCCACCTACCAAAAGTCTCGAGCACATCACATGGGAACTTAGGTGTATGATGCACTAGCTGTTGAGATTAAACCATTAGAACATATATCAACCCTCTTTCTAATTTTCGTTTGGAAGGATTAAATAGGGGGTGGAAACCAAAGATACGTGCTAGTATGATGTACAAAACTCCGCATTTCAGTATATGCCAAGTCTTTTTCTGAGATGCCCATGTATGAACACTTAGTTGCAAGCTGCGTTGTCTGACTTGAGGAATATATATACTATCATATGAAAGTTAGGAATGTTAGAAAAAGCTTGCTAATATGGAGAACTGCCAAAATAAGCACCTCATCCCTTCTTTGGCCTTTTGCATAGTTTGTTACATCTTGAATTCTGATACATTTCATAATCCAAGAAGGTAGCCTTTGTCTTCTACCTCTCATCTATCAATACAAGCACCTAACATATATCTTAGGTAACATCACACTACTCACTAGTATCATTTCCTACTCTCTAAGAAAGCTTCTCCCATGGCAAAAGTATCCATTCCGAACCATGAACTCGGCTACGACCGGGCGAAAGAGGTAGAGAAATTCGACCAAACAAAAGCCGGAGTAAAGGGGCTCACAGACTCCAGCATATCAAACATCCCCCGGTTCTTTGTTCATCCACCAGAAAATCTTCTGAGTGGAGGTTTCCCCTCTCAAGTTGACTTCCCACTGATAAATTTCGGTCACAACGGAAGTAGACAGATGCTGGATGTAGTGGAGGAAATACGCCAAGCTTCTGAAACATGGGGATTTTTCCAGATTGTTAACCATGGAATTCCATTAACAACCATGCAAGGCTTGTTGGAAGGTGTTCGAAGATTTCATGAACAACCTACAAAGGAGAAAACAAGTCTCTATACACGTGATTTTAGGAAGAAGGTGAGGTTCTACTGCAATGGAGACCTCTTGACATCAAAAGCCGCTAACTGGAGGGATTCGATAAGTTGTGAATACCTTGATGGTGATCTAAACCCAGAGGAATTGCCTCTAATTTGCAGGTCATACTGCCTCTTCTCTACTTTTCATTTTCATGCATGTAAAGGTGCATGAAGTCATGAACATAAACTATCACAAAAAAAAAAAAAAGACATGAACATGTTCTTGAAGGCTTGAGTACATTTACAGACATTCGGAGACTTGGTCATTATTTCTTCACAAAACCTGCGGAGTTCAAATCATCGCTACCTGAACTCCCCAAGGTTATGCATACCAGCCTTTAAAACTTTGGTGATACAAGGGGCAAGGAAAAACTGAAAGTTTCCACATACGATATTGGTGCAGTTCACGTAAAATTAACTTCTTTGTGAATTTTTCAGGGAGGCAATAAGCAAGTACATGGGATATATACTAGGACTCAAGGAAAAGCTACTAGAGGTACTATCAATGGCTTTGGGACTTAAAAAGGATTACTTAGCAAAGATTGAATGTACGGGGACAGCAAATTTGGTGTGCCACTACTATCCTGCATGTCCAGAGCCACACTTGACCTTAGGTGCAACTAAGCATTCAGATCCCTCCTTCCTGACAATTCTCCTGCAGGACAATGTTGGTGGCCTCCAGGTCTTCCATCAAAATCGATGGATAGATGTACCACCCAGACCAGGTGCTTTAGTGGTTCATCTAGGAGACCTAATGCAGGTACTATTCTTTCTTTATTCCTGTCTCTTTGGCCTCTAAATATCAAGATAAATGGAAATTCAGTTGTATGTACATGTGTTGTAATCTGATGCAGATTATCACAAACGCTAAGTTCAGAAGCGTTGAGCATAGAGTACAGCTGGGACAAAACTGTCCGAGGGTATCAGCTGCATGTTTCTTCTATCCAAGCACCAGGAAGAAATGTGAAACATACCAGCCCATAGAGGATTTCCTATCTGAAACTAACCCACCCTTGTATAGGGGAACAAGCGTCACCGAATATCTAGCCTATTATAGGGCCAATGGACTGGATGGTCAGTCTGCCCTTCCCCATTTTGAGATACGATAAAACCCAATCTCATACGAAGTAACAGGCTAAGAATGTCATGGAAACTAAATGTATTCTTGCTTGGCAATGTTTTCATATGAGCTGTTCTGTAGTTATATCAGCATATGCTAGAACCACAGTAGAACCTTCGTAAGAGAAGCACAAAGATTTCTGATACATGGCTGGAAGCTAAGGAAGCAAAAGGCTAGCAACCTAGTAAGAGGGGACCTACACAAGAAATTTATTATGTATAGATAGTATAGAATAGAAAGACACGCAGGTCAAATGAAGCAAAGAAAAGAAACAGAACAACATAAAACAGCAAAAGGCACTTTTCAGATTTATTAGCAAGTGTTCCAGGTTCCAAACAGCTCACGACTCAATAAAACAGCACAAACATGGTGTAAAAGACAAGTCTCGAAGACCTCTGTTCTTTCTTCTCTTCAAATCACCCTATTTTATACTTGAAGAGGGAATGCAAACCCAAAGTACAAAAGAACAGGACTTTCAACAAAGGAACAACAGCAAGAAACACCAAAGGCAAACAAGGTTTCAGCTGAACATCACAAACCACTCACAGAACTTCACAAAAAACACTGAAATTGAAGTTTCTGTCACCAAACTAACAATCGCAATCAGACAGTTGTTTTAGATTGCAGTATCTGGACAAGTGACCACAAGACATCCATCCTATGCAAGTTCCTATTGCTCTGACCCTGCAATACATTCAAAAATCACTCAGCCATACCACACAAAAATAGTAACATAAAATTGCTTCACTATGCAAGAAAGCCAGCGTGTTGGAGTACATAATTCATCGAGAGAATTCTAACACAAACCATTGCTACCAGTCCTGTAATGCATGTGAAAATACACGGCAGTTTTGGTGCCAGTTTCCCCGTTACACAATGCAAACATAATAGAAGATGCGAAACAATTTCTTGGTACATTGTCTAAACGTGTGGAAGCTCCCATGTGTACTCATAGCAAGTGTTAAACAGTGCACTATAGAATTGCATTAAGCCACTCGCTAGTCATCCATGAAAATCTATGGAGGTATCTCTTATATCAACCTTGAAATGCCGGAAAAGAATTTGCCGCTTCCTATCTGGAAACCAAATCATACAACTTAATTTTCAACACTGACGACTTAAGTTTAAACTAGACCTTGTCTTTAAAAAAATATGCGGAATCTAATTCGCTTCTTTCTTTTTTGTTTAACGCAACCATCCTAAACAGAAGTGAACACAGAATTGTTCAAAGATGATGCACGATATACATTAACATACGCACAAGGGAAGAAACAATATCACATAATTTCACAGTAGTTAGGCACTTACATTTCCAGATAAAAAACTAAAAACAGATCGAAACTCTCAAATCTATAGGCACCTTATTTATGAAAACCATCATCATAAGGTAGATCTTATGTTAAAATGTTACCTCAACCACAAACCGCATCCACGTTTTATCTCCATGACTGTCTGTGATGCCTTTCAGAATAGTCAAGCCCAAACTCCTGACAGCTTCTGCTATCTCCAGAAAATGGTCACAATCCTCACATAACATCTGTAAACGCGAAATATAAATAAGGCAAAACAATATATTGAAAGCAGGCAAGCTTGGGCTTTTTTTTTTTTTTTTTTTGTTGAGGAAAAGCTTGGCCTTTCTTTAGCCACCAACATGAAAGAATAATGTTAATGATGAGGTCACCAGTATTTTACTCCCGTTGAATTATCATAATACTTGGCCTCAAGCTTGGCTTAAACAGCTGACTGTGAAAAAACATCATCTCAGAGATGACAGGATTCCTAAAATATCTTGAACCAATGAGATTGCTGAAATGATATGCTATTATACACATACCTCTATTAGCATTTGTCCATTCACATTCAGATTTTCAACCACTATTGGGCAAATTTTCATATGGCCTCCCACTTCCACTGCCCAGCTTGAACCTTGCTCACAACCAGATCCTAGCACTCCCATTTCATTACTGCAACCCTATAGGGCAGACAAATAATGTAACTCTGATAAGAACGGGACTGACACTTTCTCTGATGTTAGAGTATTTAGGTAAATAATATCTAGGAAATTTCACTTTTGACTTCGACACCAGTATGTCCATATAATGGTATCGAAACAAGGAAACAGCCATATACAGACAGCGATTAAAATATGGATGCCAATTTGATAAAGAAAACCACAAGCCCGTAGGCACGGATAGCAAATTAAGGCGATCACTTCAATTAGTGCCAGGAGAAGTTAGCTATGAATCAAGAAATATTATAAACTGAGGTTATGCAAGCACACACTTACCCTTGACTTATCACAATTACTAAGCTTGTCGGCATGCTTAGATATGCTTTGCATGAAAACCATATGCTTGATGGTTCGCTCCAGCAATGAATCAATGCTGCACTGGATTATTAAAAGAAAACATCTCAATACATCTTGAAAGAATCCAATGTAAAGAAGTTCCATTTCTCACAACTAGAGGAGACTTACCTTAGATCCATTAGGCACAAGCTCTCGGAGTTCTTTAATGCGGTCTTGAATTAGCTGCCTATCTCTTGGCCGAGGCCGACAATTTTCACCAGGTCTTGCCCTCTTCTTGTTAGGTTTACCTGGTTCAGCTGGCCTCACCAAGGGCTCTCTGCATGCACTAGCTGGAGACCTAATACTACAAGAATCCGAGGAGTTCAAGCAGTTATGTGTACTTTCCTCTAGAAGCGAGGAGCAGCCAACTGAATAACAGGACGAGCCAATAGTATGGCTGGCATTAATAGATGGCTCGGGCATTCTTTCAGTTGTCAACATAGATTCAGATGTCGAAAAAGATTTTGCTCTCTTAAGTGCAGCATCCTTGCGGCAAAAATTAGCTACCACAGCTTCTAAAAGATGATCAGAGCCAGATTCTGAGGTAAGAAGGCTGCCTCCCATAGCTTCTGGCATGTGAGAAGTGGAGCTATCTTCAGGCTTTTCCGCCTGGCAAGAAAACGGGTAACATTGGCTTTGAAAAGCAGGTCCTAAAGCTTCATGAAGCTCGGTACCAGCAGAGAACATGAAGGAGGAGTCTAAGTTGCCGAGGCTCTCCAGGCAACTGAATTCTGGTTCGATGTCCATAATGTTTCCCAACGTTTGTTTTGCTAGGGGGTCTGAAGTAATTAGTTTGTTAAATTTCGCCTCAGAAAGATGGTGTCCAACATCAAGTGCTGCTGTACTGCAGGCAGCCGAATCAAGAAATTCAGCTGGGGAAAACTGAACGCTGAAAATTTTGGCTGATAGTTTAACATCTTCGGTCAGGCAACTTTGTGAAGACACACACTTTTGTCTACCATCGTTAGTGTTTGTGCTTCGAATCCTGACACTGTTACTTCGACAATCAGGGTCATTCAGCAGATCTGTAGACGGCTTAATTACAGGTACTGATTGAACAAGTTTGGCATTGCCAATAGCCCCTGGAAATCCATTTTCCCCAATCAGACCAACCACCTCATTAAGAAGACCACAAGGCAATGATGCTCCACTAAAATCAGTGAGGAGTTTCTGGGGAGATGGAACACCAATAGAATTGGAACAAGTATGCTCCTTATTTGTAGCTTTATCAAGGTCTTTAAGAACATCTGGACTCAACATCCTCGGAGATATATCTGACTGCAAAGAGGACAGCTAAATTCAAGATTTGTAAACAAGACAAGTGGTATTTATATATAGGAGGAAGGATGGGAATCTCATACTATTTGCAACATGTTCTGCAGACTGCAATGTGTTGGACTCTGAATATGGCATGCAGAACCTTTAAGAGAGGAGAACACATCTCTTATATGAGCCAGCAGCTGCAAATTTTCATTAACCTACATTTGATAGACACCGCAGATTATACAAACAAAATGTGATCCAAGAAGCAGACACAAAGACAGCACGACTGAAAAGCTCAAGAGGGGGAAAAAACGATTTTGCCATGAAAGACGAGATCTGAATTAATGTGCAAACCTCCACTTCGCTATGTGCCGACACCCTCACTCTTTGAGCTATGAGCCCTATTTAATCATATGGCACCACGACATGTGTGGCAAACCTTTTCAGAAATGACCTTCAAGTGTCTTTAACAGTACATAAGGAACGATACATCTAAGGAATAATCAATTTAATCTAGATTGTGAATTAAGACATGTGAACCAGCAGCACCCTGTTTCACTTCAGACACCCCAAGTGTCTCCTTCATTGTGTATAAATATAATTTTTACGGGCAGACAAAGGATGAAGTGCCTCTACCAAAGCAACAATAGGGTTAAGTGAACCAATCAATCCAGAGACCATTTGGGAGGATACCCCACCATACTAGGTAATGTTATAGAGCCGTTAGGTTTAAGTATCTCCTCTATGAGTTCCTGGGAGAGCCTCTTTACAGTTTTTAAAAATATTATACATTTGAGCCTTAACTTTTATGAACACATCTCTAGAATAGAACGACTACAGCAGTTTTAAGTAAAAAAATATAAATTATGACAAACTTATCTGTTACATGCCTTTTGAAGAATTGGGTATAATATAAAATTTCGAAGAACCTTAACTATGATGGAGATTAAGTCAAAGATGTCTTACTTTATTCAGGGAACCAAGTTGTACAACTCCATGTGGAACAACAGCTGCAACAACAATGGTCTGCAGAAGAACACAATTCACCCTCAGAGAGAAGCTTCAATATAACAACTTCAAATACTCGCCGGTCAAACTATCAGGGCTAAAGAGTTTTACAGTAACTTCTGCGTAAAGCGTACCTTAATTCCAGCTGAAAACTGAGCTTGCCAACCGTTAGAGAGCTGGAAAGCAGAACAGTCAGTACAAAAGAAAAGTTAAATTAAAGACCTAATGAACCTGATAGCGAAGCTGATCTATCACTCAAATAAGTCACCTCAACTGATGAGAAGGAGCTCATAGCATGTTCATCAGCAAAAATCCATTGGTGCTTCCCCGTAACAGCAACCTGGCCTACAATTCTGTACATGAAATAGGTGAGACAAGGTTCCATAAAGAATGAAGCTCCACAATAAAAAAGCCCCTTTGTTGGGGACTCAATCATTCTGACCAGTGTGAAGAAAAACTTCTGACGAGGTTTCAGTTAGAAACAACATACCCTTCCCCTAAAGAATATACATGGTAAGACATCTTTGCCACAGCCAGGCCCAGGGAATCATGTGCAAAATGCTCATCGTGCAAGCTTTCAAGAGCTTCAGCACAGCTTTTACTCTCTGAAGAATTACCTTTAAACTGATTGTTGTAGTAACCATCTTCCCAAGTTAGTACCCTGGATTAAGTTCATATACAGAGGATGTCAAACCAATCCTTAATATGTTTAAAACTTCAATACTCCCTCCACTCCACAATATGTATCACTTTAAACACTTACAGTACACATATTAAAAAGTTAATTAATACTACTAAAAATTGTATTGGTAAATATGGTAATGCAAAGTTTACCGAGTATTGTTTAGATCCTAATTATGTGATCTATAAAATATGGCCTAATCAGTAAGTTATCAATGGATAACTAGGTGTTTACAGCTGTGTAATAAATTCTTAAGAGATGTCAAGTGATTAATCATGCATGGCGCCATGGCCTAATCAAACTGGCTATAAATATCCTACTAGTTGACAAAGCTAAAGTAAGACTCAACTTCTCCAGTAAGTCTAGACAATTATTCTTCGAAATGCAGCAACATTGTTCATGTCAATAAGCAAATCAAGTAGGCAATAGCATGTGTAATTCCTATCTTTTGACTGTCATGTAGGCAATAGTGTGTGTAATTCCACATGTCCTAGTAAAACTTCCAGTCATGCTTCCTAAAATCTAAGTCTTGAGCAAACAGAATTAAGTCACAGCACAAAATCCAAAAACAACATCCCAATAATATTAGCAGCAAGTACAACATTGAACCAAAAAGAAAAAAACAACACTTACATTCGAGCACGATGCTTGAGCTTCCAGAAAACCGCGTAATTCCACTCGGTATTCCAACATAGGCTCCGAAGCAACTGCTGCAAGTGAGTAGTCATCCTCACTCACAATCAAATCCGAACTCTTAACCCCAACCCCCTCTCTTTTCCTCAACTAAAGAACACGTCACCCCCGCGCCGCTTAGCTTTGTTAGTTCAAAATGTCAATATTCCACACAAAATTCACCAACCTAATTAATCCAACTCTCTAATCTAACTTCCTCTATATGATCCTCTTCCTGCCTGCTTCCTCCTCAATCCTGCTCGCCGCGTTATAGGCGGTCCAACTGTTGGTAACAGCAAGCAATCTCTCCCCATTCTAAGTTAAGTTAAACCCCTAACACAGACCCTAGCAGCACTACCAATCAAACTATCCTCAACAAGCTTAACAACTCAACAAACTCACAAAACTAAACATACCAACATCCCAGTTTCTACTACAAACACCATTCCTCAAACAAAATGCCATCATTCACATACAAATCCCAAGATGTGCACAAATTACCAAATTCACCAAAGGTCACTACTTTACTCCAACAAAACAACAAAGATATACGCTTGCAGTTTAACTGATATCAGATGACATTGTAAATTGACACACAATTACCAATTGCAGCAGAATGGTATAAGACACAACTGCAAATTCTCAAACACAATTGAACTTACTACAAAGTAAGTGGTTTAAGCAGCAAACCAACAACTTTCTGAACCAATTCAGCAGGAAGTGAACTAAAGCTCTGAACTTTACTCAACTCTTGAGCTCCTCAGCAACAAGCTCACCTCTTTGAACATCAACCAATCCCATGATCTTGTCACCTTTAATAAGAGTGGAAAAACTTGCACAAAAAGCAGAAAAAGAAAGTGACCCTTTTCCAAATTTCTCATAAAATACAGCAAATTGCAGTAAAGTTTTGATCTTTGTTACAAAATAATAACAAAACAGTAGCTTTTTCCCAATTTGCACCTGTTTTTCTCCCTTTCTTTATGTTCACTACTTTTCAGCTCAAGAATGTCAAGTGCTCTAGTCTAACTTAAGCCGCCCTACCCCACTAACAACACAAGTACACATACACATTACACACACTTTGCTTATCCTATGCATCATGTGCATTTTACCAACACCATTGCTCAACATTTGCCAAAAGACAAAGTTACTACTATTGCTCAAAACTCCAAAAAGCCTCTAAAAAGTGAGATCTTTAAGAGAAATGAAGAAATGTGATGAGAATTTGGTGGAAAAATTGATGGGTTTTTAAGTAAAAAGGAATGCAACAAGTAATTGAGTAGTAGGTCATAAGGGAAGTGATTGAATGGCCAACAACATGATGTCAAAGTTAGGAATTGCTTCTTATCCTTCTCCACATATCACTATTCATAAATCATAGTAATAATTCTTACTACATGAAATTTCACTTTTTGTTCACTCCATCAAACTTTTAATTCTGAAATGTTTTTGGTACAATGATTTTACTGGTAAAAGGTGTGACACCCACCCACTAAATTTTGCCCAAGTGTGATTATGGCACAATAGTATTTGTCAATTGTCCTTATCTGCACTATGCTTCTGATATGAACTTCCTCCTCCTAAGTTGGATTATAAATTTATGCTATAATAGTTAGTTATTTACATAGATATTAGAATTAACTAGCACCATATTTTAGGAGCTTTTCTAGGTATGATACTTTATGGACGTAAATGTAGTTAAAAGTGTAGATGATGAATTCATATAGTTGGTGATATAGTCATATAAATAAAATAGTTGGTGAATATGAACTATGATAGGTGATTTTGTAAAATATATACAACGTTTCTTTTTTCAGGAACTATGATTGCTTTTGGTGAATTTCTCTCTCTCTCTCTCTCTCTCTCTCTCTCTCTCTCTCTCTTGGTGAATATGGTGTAAAATGCGCATTATATAAGGGGTAATACTATAGTATTAATTGAAGAAGGGGTGGAGTGCTAAGAATCGAACCTAATACCGCTTATGAGATGAGGGTTAAACACCACTATGCTACCTCTCGATCTTTTAAAATCTAATTTCCTCCCTCTAAGTTGGATTGTAGTAGTAGTAGTTACTTCAAGCTCATGAGAAAAACTAGGTTGGCGTAGTGATTGATTTAGGGTTGTCCTGAATTCGGATTCCTCATACCCTCCTTTCTCATAGCATTAATTGCTCCAATGTACCAAAAAAAAATTTATAATTTTGATTGACATGATGACAACTTAAAGAAAATGAAGAAATGAATTTAAATAACATGCATTATCGACGACGATCCGATCCATTTGGATTTCCTTGTGCATATACATGACAAGCTAGGGACATTGAGAGTTTCTCTTCTTGCTCCGCACCAACTCAACATTATCCTCCAAATAGAATGATTTGCTTGTGTAGTGAAGTCCCTAGTGATTATTGCCATTGAGCTAGAAGTAATCATTTTTTTTGCATACTTTCTACACCCTTCTCTGTCTGATGTTGACATTGAGCTAATTAAGTGAAATTCAACGGAACCAAGAAAAAAAAGAGTGACGAACAAAGTGTTATTACAACAAAATCAATCATGGTAAATAATTGCATAATATCGCTTTGATCAAAGAAGATTCACTTTGTCTGAAGTAATAGACTTGTCTTCACCTGATTGACTAACCTTCTTGCTCGAAAGCAATGATCATGATGTATATATTTCCTTATATAATTGTTTAAATTTTCTCGAGCATACTATATGGAGATTTTTTAAAGCATAATTATAGTCCTCGAATTAACAACATGCATGCTAGTTTGTTAATGAATTCGGTTTCACCTAGCTAGGTCAACTTGGTGTTTCTTTTGTCCATTAGTTTAAAAATCCACCAAATTTTGTAGTCTACCAGTGATTCAAACTACTTCATTTGTTAGAAATTATTATTATTTGTAATTGAGTATATAATAACAACATTTTTTTTAGGATAAGTAAGAAAAACTAAATAAAACTAAGATGTCTCTTCTTTAGATAAACCCCTAGTATACTTTGATAGAAAATGTCATTTAATTAATTTGAAAGAGAAGAATGACATAAAATATTATGACTAACAAGGTGATCTAAATTAGTCATCTAATTTGCTGCTCTATTAAACGAAGAAAATATATCTTTTAGAATTTTAAGTAACATTAAGATAAATAGCCTACTTAATACTTGATGGCCATCTATCCTAAGTGCTTATCAATGAATATGCAGCTAGCTGGTTTAGTGATGAAAATAATGATGATAGGTCCTTTTCAACCGGTCAAAATGTACATAAAATTGAGCAGGATCATGAGTGCAATGAGACAAAGGATGATGACGCGCCCTTCTACTTTCTTTTGTCAAAATTCTCTACTCACTGCAAGGTGGTCAAATTCTACTTGGCTTGGTACACTACTTCATACAGTCCTATACTCCTATAGTCCTATGTGAGGAAAGTGTTATGTAAGGGTCCAAATGCAAGTGAATTTGACGGAAATGCAAATTTTGGAAAAGAAAGAGGGAGAAAATAACAAATCATAGGAATTCATACTCCTGTGCTGTTCAAAAACCAAAATATATGAAAGGTTGCACCATTTTTATGCTAAAAATCAGATGTTGGTATTCAAATTTTGTAGGATATTAATTACTTGATGGCGTATTATTATTGTCTTAATTAGATGTCAAGAAATAGAGAAATATGAATTGCAATTCTATGCAACATATAATGTATGTGCATTATTTTACCAGAACAAGGAAAAGTTGGATGATTTTCCAATAATAATCTATAAACCATTTTATCTGATCGCTTATCTTGATCATATAAGACACCAAACCATGAGACATAACTTAACATCAAAGGGAAGATCTTCTATGTACCTATCACTTATCTATAACGATGAATTTTTCACTTGCAAATTACTCAACATACTCTTTTTATGTGCAATACTACGGACTATGTGCCTAAACATCAAATATAAAGAAAAATGTTTAATAGAGTTTTTATCAAGCATTCAAGCTTGTATTCAACACGTACAGACCTTTATCGTTCAACTCTTTTTATCATATTCAATCTTCTTCCTCTTTCTTTAATATCTTGCTTACCATCTTTCTTCCACTTATTGATTGTATTCTCAGTCCTTAACAGAGAGGGGGAACCAAAATCAAGCCAAGAAGATTTTCCAGCTTAGCTTTTGAGTAACAATGCAATCTAGAGAGGTGACTTGTTAGTCTCTGTAGCAATAAGTAGTTGTTCAACAAACACAAACATAACACATTCTCTTTCTTTCTCTTTACCTTACCAACTAGTCAACATTATCGGGCTTGAAATGGGGTTATCCGCTTAGAATCTACTCCATAAGATTGCATTTGGGTGGGTATAATTTCAATTACCGGCCTAGTGCTAAAAGTGATGAGCTAGGGAAAATATGTACATGTACACAGTACACGTACGATATGATCTTACACTACATGCATGTAAACGTAAGGGTCAACGTATGTAGCAGTATCATAATGTATACTAGTACTAAGCTAGCTATGCAAAGGTCAAAAGGTGTATGAAAATATATTGGAAAGTTTAAAAAGAATTTGAAATAATATAAAGTAGAACAAATGCCGAAATATAAATTTTATAAGTTTTTTTGTGTAATTTCTTGGGGGAACCGTGCATTCTGTAAGATTATAGAAAATCATACTACCTATGATATAAAATATATCAATGATCAAAGACTCTTCTCAAAACATAAGAACCAAATATTTTATATATAAAATCATACTACTGATCGAGTATAAGTTAACTGTTAATACTTAATATGTATATTTGTATATTGTTGAGCAACTGAAGAATAAATTTAGATGGCCGTCAACTCAATAATATGTTTTCGTGAATTGGCTGTGTATCCTGGATTAAGTTGTTTAGAAAATGATAAAAATGATTGTTTTCGCAATTTATTTAGTAAAGTCGAGGATTCGAGATGTTAGTATGCGATGAGCAACCCATGCTGGATGAAGCCATGAGGCTTGGTGGGCATACGTACTCAAAATCAAGTGATGAGTACCCTCTCACTCTGTATGCTGGACCACATCAAATCCAATTGTAGAGAATCCTATGAGGCCAATTATTATCACTTTAAAATAAGCACAGAAATTAACCATTTACTTTTTTTCCGTATCATAATGTTGTTATGTTGACAAAATGCATGATAAGTATGATTTCCATACATTGAACAAACCATGTTTTTCTATAGTAATTAACGGTTGGGTGATAGAAAAGTGTTCCTTTAGAAAAGGGCCTACTATCGGATCTAAGGATCGAGCAAATCTTTCTACGTAGGTGAATGCATTTAAGAGTTTTTCTAGTATGCATCTTCTTCAAACTCTGTAGATCAAAATATTCTTCAGCTGTCAATTAGAATGGCTGTTGAAGTGTTGAGGTTACAAGAAAATGGTTGGGAGCTTAACAAAGATTGCCCATTAATACCTTCACATAGACTCATGCATGGATTACCTTTGAAACAGAAAATTGTCGCCAATAATATAACACTAAATTCGTTACAGTCCATTTTTCCGTAGCAGAATACTGAATACCTTTCTTTCTAAGGAAATATACAGTCATCAATCGATTGCTTTGCGGCACTATAATACATGAAAACCTCTCTAAAAGAACAAGTTTGTAATAGAGACAACAATTGACAAGCTAGTGCTCTTCTGTTGTTAGGAAATCTAGCATTTCGTAAGTGAAAGCAGGGGCTAATTTTTTTTTTTTTTTTTTT
>CAAKMY010026230.1:0-24982 GCA_901111285.1 Corrigiola litoralis | reverse complement strand
TATAGTCATGGCCTCATGGGTCATGGCGCGGTAAAGGGCATGCAGCCAGGTTGATGTTAGCAGATACAGGCACAAAAAGCAACAGATAACAATCGACTCCCTCACCATTTTAGCATAGGAGGTAGTCCCTCTATTCCATTATGGATGACAAAGAAACGAATATCCAACTAGGCTACAAACAAATTTGATAATGGACGATGGCCTTATAATAGAGTACTCAACTAACGCAATCTAATGGTAACAACACTAATAAATTAAACCGGGGGAATCATCCAGAATTCCAGATTCAAGCACTATTCTGCGGATTGTAAGACTTATTTTTGATATTGGGTCTACGTTAGTGCATTTTCGGCCCATTTTACCAGGTACAAAATGTTTGTCCAATTTGGCCTTTTTTTATTTTGTGAAATTGTTTCCTTTGTCAAATGTAATTTTTCCCGATGATAACAATGAGTTTATAAACCACGTCAATAAACTCTTCTAGACTATAAACTGGACTTATCAGACAAAGATATTTCTCCGAACTAATCAAACTCCTAACCCTAATTAGAGATCATAATGAGTATTATTATTTGAAGTAATTCTTGATTCTTCATACACCCTGATTTATAGTCATGTAATTCCACGTTGTGGAAAACTACACAATTCACAAACAACCTCACCTTAACGAGTCCTAATTTCTTCAAGATGATATTCCATAATTGAAAGATGCTCATATGTGGAATTGAAGGAGTTCAAAGAGAGTCTATACAATGATACATATTGATTTTGTACCATAGTATTGACTATCACACCTCAAAACCAAAGCAACTAAATCAACTCACTACACAAATAATTTGTCTAAAATAAGTAACTCAGTAATAATGAATTGCATATTTTAATTTGTTATTGGATAACAATAAAGCGCCTCAATGCAATAACTTCCTCCCACGTTAGAAAGTGGTGATAGCCAAATTGGATACCATCCGATGACACAATATCATTTTCCTTATGTATTCCACTAGTATATTACAGATTAATTTCTCAATATAGTTTTTTAGTTTCCAATATTTCATCAATGTTCGAAGGCTAATTTAAAACTTTCCAAATTTGACATACTAATTTCTTCAAGGTTAAGTTACTAGTTCACTTTCAAGTCATGCTACGTACTCATGCAAGAAATACCATGGTTAGTCTTCACAATACCTTAGACCTCACGCAAAGTGTAGAAGCCATACTCTCCAAATGCAAAACCCTAAACCATCTCAAACAACTTCAAGCTTCCCTCATCACTCTTGGCCATGCCCAAGCTCAGTTTTTCGCCTTTCGGCTTCTTCGCTTTTGCACCATTCACCTTTCCAACGTGCAATATGCTCGTATCGTGTTCGATCACGTGAACTCCCCTAATGTTTACCTTTATAGTGCAATGGTTAATTCTTACGCCTCGATATCGGACCATGTATCGGTGCTTAAGTTGTATAGAACCTTGGTTTGTCGAGGCCGCCCTAGGGCAAACCATTTTATTTACCCTAGTGTGTTAAGATCATGGTCTGAGGTATCGGGTTTGTATGGCACGAAACTGGTGCATACCCAGATAGTTAAAACGGGTTTCGGGTCGAACCCAATTGTGCAAACTGCTCTTGTGGATTGTTACACGAGGTTTTGTTCCGATGTCGGGACTGCACGTAAGATGTTTGATGAAATGTCTGAGAGAAATGTTGTTTCTTGGACGGCTATGATATCGGGTTATGTGAGGTTGGGGGAGATGGGGAGTGCTGTTCTGCTTTTTGATGAGATGCCTGAGAGGGATGTTCCGGCTTGGAATGCTATTGTTGCCGGGTGTACTCAGAACGGGTTGTTTCCCGAGGCGATTGCGTTTCTTAGGAGAATGGTGGGTTCGGGTGAAGGGCGGGTTAGGCCGAATGAGGTTACACTTGCTTGTGCTCTTTCTGCTTGTGGTAGCGCGGGTACGGTCCAGCTTGGGAAGGAAATCCATGGTTATATTTATAGGAAGGGGATTCGGCTTGATTCGTATATTTTGAATGCGTTGATTGATTTGTATGGAAAGTGTGGTTGCTTGAAGGAAGCGAGGCGTGTATTTTACCTTACTCGTGATAAGAGTTTGACGTCTTGGAATTCTATGATTAATTGCTATGCACTTCATGGGCGGAGTGAGAGCGCGCTTGATGTTTTTGAGGATATGGTGCAGGCTGGGAATGATGTGAAACCTGATGAAATTACATTTATTAGTTTGTTGAATGCTTGTACTCATGGAGGCTTAGTTGAGAGAGGGTATCATTATTTCGACTCAATGAGTGAAGTCTATGGTATTGAGCCTCAAATTGAGCATTATGGTTGCATTGTAGATCTTCTTGGGAGGGCTGGGCGGTTTGAGGAAGCTATGAGTGTTATTAAGAGCATGAAGGTTGAGGCTGATGAAGTTATATGGGGGTCTCTGCTTAATGGTTGTAAGATATATGGCAATGCAGATTTGGCAGAGTTTGCCCTCAAAAAGTTGATTGAGATTGATCCAAATAATGGTGGCTACATCTCAATGTTGGCCAATTTGTATGTGGAATTAGATAAATGGGATGAAGCCCGTGGAGTGAGGAAGATGTTGAAGGACCGAAATGCACAGAAGATCCCTGGTTGCAGCTGGATTGAGGTTGACTGCAAGGTTCACCAATTCCATTCTGCTGATAATGCTCATCCCAGAGCAGAAGAGATATACACCATACTGGAAAGCCTTTTTGACTTTGTTAGTCAAGGACATGTTTGTGATGGAAATAATAATTTGACATACTGATACTATTTATTAGAAAATAGCCATTGATAATGAAGCTGGGATCAAGTAAATTTTTTGTGTACTTCCCAAGATGTCAATTTATCATCAGTGGCTTCCTTTTGCTGGTCAGAGAAAGCCTTTGGATGGATTCTTTGCAGCATCACCACCACCACCACCACCCTGTAGGTGTTACACTGTCGCGAGGAATTCACATGCTCTATCTGGATGTTATATTATGGAGAAATGTGATCATTATTTTCATCATTTTGGATTGAGTGAGTATTTTACAAGAATGAGTTTCACTTAGGTGTTTTAATTCTTTATTAATGTAAGATGCTGATGAACAAAGCCGGTAATGGCATGAAGTCAGAAAATGTTGTATGTGGTTGGGTCTGCACTTGTCATAAATTCATAATATCTTGGAAGAATTATGTTCTTTATTCAATTTTCTATTCTGAATGCAAAAATCTATGGTCATTTTATACCTCGTGTGAAATTCCTGCAACTTCAGCTGCAAAATTAAGAAAGTTTTATGGATTTGCCTCTACTCTATCTGTAGTCCCTGTCAACTTGGTGATATCTGTATCTGGTTATTTGGCTTTTAGTTCATACGTAAATTATTCCAAACATCTACAACTAGGATTTAAATCTTCTAGATCAGCTGATGACTCGGTTTGCTGTTAAATAAGCCATCAGGCATGCCATACTGCAGGTTAAAAGAAAAATAAAATAGAGCAGTATAGAAAGAAAAGTTTACTTAGTTGCTTCACTTAATTAATCAGCAAATATGATTTAACCAGTGTTGCTTCTGTGATTACAACTTCACATATATGTGAACAACATATAACAATCATCCTTTGCTTTTACTTTTTCAGTCTGATTTTGGTTACTGTTCTGAAGCTGCAGGAGTATAATATCGACTCAGAGTCTGATTCATGTACAACTGTGTTCGCAGATAGCTGGCAAAATATAGATCATATCCTCCAAGCAGATTTATGCTACCTGATTCAGTTACGCTCTGTCTGACACTGGTACTATTTGCATCTTTAGTTCCAACTGCTCGATACCGGAAGGAGGTGGTTGCTTCTTAGATTCAACACTGAGTTCATGAACACTTTCTTTTCCCCATAGCAACAGGTACAGTCCTATGATGATTGTAGCTCCTCCTATAATGCTAAACAACCATGAAATACTTCAGGGTATTTAGACTTTTTGCTTACAATAGCCTAAACATAGAGAGCATTCTTTGAGTTCGGCTCACCTGCCAGTGTACAGGCTTTCACCAACGATGAAATATGCAAAAAGCACAACTAGTAATGTTTGGAGGGGACAGAACATCGTCACAAACACAGGTCCCTTCTCTTTCGAACACCATATGACCATCATGAAGTTTAAAGCAGAAGAAACCACTCCCTGGAATTCATGTCCAGTAACTAAAAATTATTGCTTTCCTTTTTCTTTTTATCTTGGGAAAGGTGACAAAGTTCTTGAAATTACTTACACCAAATAGAATGGTTGCTATGTCTGGGACTGATTTGGCAATCCATGCTTTTGGTTGATGTCGTACTGCCAGTGAAGTGAAAACTGCAGACTGTGCTGCTCCAATGAAGTTTGCACATGTAGCTAATGACAATTGTGCAGGATATCTCTTCATTGTGAATCCCTGCAAAGGCCCCCTAATCGGTCAGTTCAGGTTTGCCTTTTATTCTTCCTCACCTCGTGAGTTTCTTCATTTTTGTTATGAAATGTTTGTTACTGCTTCCTAATTGAAAATTTTAATCTCTTGGTAATGTCATATTATATCTAGTTTCATTGGGTTTGAATGAGATCAAGTTACTCTCTCATCATCTCTTTTAGATGATCCCAATACGATCTGCAATGATCATTTTCAGACTCTAACTGAATAATGGGGATATGAATGAGAGTCTATGTTGAAATAGAACCAAAAGCATGAGAATCTATTTTACAAGTAGTGTTGTGGGTTTTTATTTTTCCAGTAAAGATGCATTTATGTGTAAAATACCTTTGAGTTGATCTAGTTTTTACTTGGTTAAATAAGTCTTCACTTGCAACCTCTGCTACAATAATATTTGCACATGTGCTTGGTGAAACATTTTGGATGAATATCTAGCTAAGGATTGTGGTACCTGCATTGTAAACCATATTGACCAAGCTGTGCAACTTGCAATAGAAAGAATTGGGCCTTTTATCCAGTTACTTTTGAAGCCACTTCTTGTTAGGTGAACGGGAGACTCCCACATGTGTCTGATTGCAGGTCCTCTGTAAAACGCTATAACCATGGCGCCCGCTAAAGATATCAGGGTTCCTATAGCTTTTGCTAGCCCTCGAGGTTTTCTTAAGTTAAGGGCCTCCAGCCTGCATATGATTTAATAAATACCATAAGCATAAGATTTCTGTAATATCACCTTAAAGCAGACGATTTGCGGTCTCTTAAATTTATCTAACATTTCATGTCGCTCGAATTCAATTTAACTTTTCTGAATATATAGAATATAACTCTTATGAAAAAAATTATGGGTTGCAACTTCCTGAATTCACATATACAGTATGGACTGAAAGAAAGTTATGGTAACAGATTTGGCATGTTTGACCAAAAAAAGGCAACTTGACTAGGTAAAAGAATAAACTCACCTGAATACAACTGCTAGTAGAAAGGTCAAGGTAGGAATCATGTTCACTGTTGCTGAGAGAAATGCTGGTGAAGTGTATTGTAAGCTTGCGAAGTACATGTTTAGCGTCAATCCTACCCTGGTTTTAGCAGAGATCAAAACATGGAGTATACTGAGTTTGCAGAAAATTTAAAAATTGGAATATAAGAAGATTAGTCATGTCATACCCAAGCAGAGAATAGAGAAAGAGCTCAACGAAGATGAGCAACGACATTCTTGGTCTTATTTTCCTGCAATAGAGAAAGAGAACATAGTATCAAAGCCTGCAAGTAGAGACAAGTGATCATATTTCAACAGAAAGAAAAAAGTATGTTTGTGTTTGTTTTCTGTTACTTTCTTAACCTGTATCTTTCCTTGTTTGCTGGTCAAGCATAAGAAAACATAAAGTAGAAGCAAGCAAGTTTAATCTTTATTTGATAGTGAAACTAATCTTTTAGTCAGCATCACATAGAGCATCATTTAAGTCTTTCTCAATGTGTGGCTTGTCTGAGAAGCAGAAGTTATGCAGAAAAGAACGCACCTTTCTAAAAAATAGGCGAATGGAAACAGTACTATACCACCTATAATGTGACGGTAGGTGACATAAACATGAGGATTCATGCCACGATTGAAAGCCGCTTCTGTTATGAAATAAAGAAACGCTGAAGCTATCTGAATCAGAACCATTAGTAGGTGTGGCTTGAGCCTTCTATAGTTGTCTTTCAAGTTAAAAGCCTCACTGATCATAGCTCGTTGGTATTGAATATTTTTCCTCCTCTTTGTGATCACAACTGAAGCTTAGTCTTATAGTTAATGTTTTCACAGTTGTTTGATATTGCACTTATAGCAAGTATCATGTTCTTGATCAATTTTGACCGTGCTTTCTCTTGTTAAAATGGTATGAGAAAGAATACAGGAATCCAAAAGAAGAAATATTCTTAATGTCACCTCCCCCTTTCTTTAGTAACTAGAATATGTCAAGTGTCATTCCTAGTTGTCATGTACTGAGGATGTGTGCATATATTTAAAGTGGGACTGGAGTGTATTGTGCCCGAAAACTCTGCAAGATTTAGGTGCAGCTGCAGGAGATAAAACGTGGAATATTCACTGGGCATACGCTCAAAATGTCATGGTTAGCTTCATAAAGTGCTACACTGAAGCTATTGGCTAGGTCATTTCTCAAAAGTTGTCCATTGGAACTCTTTACTTTAATTTGTAGGGGAGCCTGGGAGGTTTCACTTTATACTTAGATATGAGAAACCTTAATTAGTGGAAAATCGACAATGGGGTGGTAAATGGTTTCATTCCCTTTCCTTCCCTGGCATTGATATAAGTTCCATTTAATGGATTGGCACTGAAATATGGGATTAAGCTAACTTTTAAGCTAGCCAACTAGAGAAGCATCATCTTGTACGGAGTACATGGCATAGTTTAGAGTAGTATTATTTACATGACATTAGTGCATTGCATATCACGAGTTGTAAAGTGTGATGCCTCATTCTTATCTTAATATAAAAAAAAGGCGAAGATGCCTCTACCTTTAGAATATTTTTTTACCTAAAGGCAAAGTACAGAATACCTCAGAATACCTCAGGTTGTAGCATAAACTAATTATGTTCTCCCTGGATAAAGTCGTCAGTTCATTAAGCTTTGATGATTAATGGACTAACCGACTAATGTTGATTATGATTGTGGATTTGTGGCGCTGACTTTTCTAAAAGTGATTGAAGTTAATATCTGCTTACAAAGCAAGAGTGTCGTTATGCATTTACAGACAGCAATTAGTTAAAAGAATTGATAATGAAATCATATTTGTTCTAGTGAAGATGGTCTATCAAATTATACAGGGCCTGCCTGATTGTTTTCAACTATCAGCTTTGTGGAGGTAAAACCATTTT
Source organism: Corrigiola litoralis (assembly GCA_901111285.1). Classification (NCBI taxonomy): domain Eukaryota; kingdom Viridiplantae; phylum Streptophyta; class Magnoliopsida; order Caryophyllales; family Caryophyllaceae; genus Corrigiola; species Corrigiola litoralis. The sequence goes on along the minus strand of CAAKMY010026230.1, from coordinate 17,651 downwards.
TTATCACCGGATGTGGAATCCCCTAAATGCTCTCTCATTATTTTAGACTAACTTTTTGTTGATCTCTAGTCTTGTAGAAGAATCAATTCAGACACACTATGAAATGCCTATTCTTCAATCTCCAAGGTGGACCCTGTAAAATTATTCTCAGTGGTCACACTCCTCTCCTTTTGTTTGACTGTTCGGCTTAAAAGGAGTATAGGAAATCTGTGTACTTATAAACTTTAAATAGCTCAAATCTAATGCGAGCACAGGATGGCCGCTAAGTTTACTGCTCACCTTTTTTCTGTTATCTTGTTCTCTGCGGTTTATTGAATCTGATTTCCTGATCTATGATAGAGATCTCTAGTCCTTTTGGTTCCTTTCTTCTTCAGAGTTCCTCCTTTTACCAGATGGAGGCACTTCAGTTTTTGAAACATGAGGAAATATAGGTCATGTGTATAAGCTTGCTAAAGTGCAATTTTGATTCTATTTCTGGAAGCTAGAATATAGTACAGTAAGGACAAGTGACAGTAACACTATATACCAGAACCATTCTGTTGCATCAGTTAGCTTTGTCTGCTGCCCGTCAATAAGGGTATCTTCAGCTTTGCTAGCAATAAGTGCCATTTTTCAATAGGTAGTTATGCTGTTATGATTGTTCTTTGTCGTGTGTGTGAAAGACTAGTTATTCAAGTATGAAAAAAACCCCTTATTGCCTATAATTTTGCACAAATGTTCATCTTTTCATGTTTGTTTGGTACTCTTTCTTGAAAAAACATAAAGTATAGTATAAATTTTGTCTGCGGAGCTTTCCGGTAAGTTAAAACTTCATGCTGGTATCCCAGTCGTTTGCAGGACCACCTATATCCCTTATGGACGGGGAACTTTTCCATATACTACTAGTTTGCAGGTCTTACTGGTTGGAGCTTTGCCGTATTTGATTACCACATGACCCAATGTTACCTTTATTGTACATGTGGTTTCCCCAATTAGTCATGCCCCTGCAGTTTACATACTGTCAAACAGAGGAGTGTACTAGTGTTGCATATGGGTTACTTCTCAAAAGTGATAGTTTTACTACTACGTACTGTGATTGCATATATAAATGCTTGGGTGTTCTAACACTTCTCACTCCAGTGGATACAGTGTTTCCTTGGTTCAAAGTTGATAGTACTCCTACTATATACTGTGGTTGCAAGCTCTAGTCCTCCTCTGTAGCTAGATCTGAATACAGGTTTCGAAGTCCTCGACTGTAGCTGATAAGTATCGACTAGAGACGAACACATGGAGGAGGATTATCGGCTAAAGGATTATGGACTACTCAAATATCAGACTGGGGTTGAATCTATAGAAAGTTAAGCAGCTGCTGTTAAAGTCAAGGAATAAATAGAATATTTCTCTGTAGTACTGTGCTAAAGCGTTCATTTTCCTCTAGCAAGATATTGGTGTTTCGGTGAAATAAGCATTATGTTTTCTTAAATTTGATGTAGAACGTTAGAAGTTCATGTTATTCTGATGGCCATCTATTTTCATTTGTATCTTTTCTCGATATTAGTCTTTTTTTCTTCTCACATTTGAGTATAATACAAAGTACAGTAGTCAGTAGGCATTAAGCAATGTATGTCATCTTCTGTTCAAAGGAGATAAAGATGAATGCTTGTTTGTCCATAGGTGGCTGATACTAAGAAATGGTCTGCTCAGTGAATTGCGTGGGTGGGGTTCTCCAAATGTTTGTCCTATGTCTTAGGAAGTGAATAATTTATCTAAGCTGTAATTGTCAAAATACTCCACAAGTAAGATAATTTCATAACGAGATTGATCAAAAGTCGAGATAGTAACCCAGGCAAAGATAGGAGTTACTGTTTTCAAAGTTTCACGCCATTACAAATATAAAAGAGCAGCACATTGAAAATTCCAGGATAGTTGAAGGAACCATCACCGAGATCAAAAAAGATGGATTCTATTAAAATTAGCTGTTGATAATTACAGATTGGCCTGATAAGACTAAACATGTACAAAATGTAATATGGTCAATGGCGGCCACAAAGTTCATCAGTTTGCTTCTCTTGGTTAGAAGGAAAAGAGAAAAGGGAACCCAATTAGCTTTCCCTTGTTGTCAGTTTGCTTCTGTTAGTTTAGCTCGTATTGAATCAGCGCAAGAAGATTTGTTGATTCTGCAGAAGCCAAAAAGAGCAGAATTAATTAGAGACTGCAAAAATTGACTACTTCAAGTTAATTGCAACTAACATCTTTCACTTGATTCGCCTAAGAACAACATTATTTTCACTTGTTAATCAACTAAATTAAAGTGACAATAGAGCTATCTGGAACTGTTTCAACTTTTGTATGTGCAGATTTTGAACTAACGAGTAATTAAAGAAACTTACCGTAAGAGAATATCGCCACTGAGACAGGACTGCTCAGATAAGAATTCTGGGGCAACTTCTTGAAGCAACTTAAGCTGATCTTCAACCTCTCCTGCAAACAGATAACATAGGAATGTCAGACCAAAAGAACAGTGAGAAAATCAGGCATTGGAAGTGACATGAACATGGCAAATTCTTACCTCTATCAACAATGTCCATATGGCCTGTAATAAGTTTGTGAATAAGTTCCTGCTTTGTCATCACAGAGCGCCTGATAGACTGGAACAGAAGCTGAATCATGTGAAAGAGTTTAGGAACACCAGCCATCAACTGTTGTCGCTTCCTTGCGAGTGCCACAACTGGGTCCTGCTCTTCTAGTGTCTTGCGCTCTTTCTCCATCAACTGCAGTAAGCATAGCTTAGTTAGAGAACACTGCAATTGCTTCACATTTTAAAGGGCATAACAACCCTGCCATTTAAACATCTGGAAGACAATAAGATATTATGAAACAGAAAATACTTACGGAAAGTAAAAGGTTTTCTGGAATTACACCCAGGAGTTCCTCAGATTTGGCGGAGCTTTCAGCTTTAATATCATTCTCGTTGTCACCAACTGGACTCAATTGATCCTCAGTATCATCACTGCTCTCGTCAAATTTCAAGGATTTAGCTGATTTGTTCGGTAAAAAACTAGTCTCATCATCTCTGCTTGATAGGGAACGCTTTGGTGTGCGCAGAGAAGGTGTGGCAGCCATTAGCCTTGCTGGTGTAGAAACAAGTTCTGCAGGAGTTGAAGCAAACTTTGCAGGTGTGGAGGCAAGTTTTGCAGGTGTGGCATTACCGTCAATTGCTGTGCTATATGACTCTTCTTGAACTATGACAGAAGTGGCCTCCTTGACTGGAGTTTCCAGCAAAGAAGATGATGGTTTTGCAGGAGATGATCCCGGAACTGGAGCACTGAGAGCCCTGGATGAGAAACGCCTCTTGAACGAGGGAGAAGTAATTGATGCTGCCAGAGGGGCAGGGGTCTCCTTCAAGCTTAATTCAGGTTCTTTCTTTGGTTTATAAAATAAGCAGGGTAGTTCTCCCTCTATAACGTCGTCAGCCTATTTGGAAACAAAAATCAAATCAATGATTCGTGGTCCGGAATTTCGACTTAAAACAAGATTACAGCGTAAAAATATCATCATCTGCTTGCAGTCAACACCCTATTATAGAAAAAGAGAAAATCAGTTCATACCTCAGGATGGGATGCAGAATACTCAGTGATCCTTGACCGAAAGATCCCTTTTAAATGGGAATATCCCCCACTGCCTTTTGCCTTCTTATCAGTTTCTACTGCATCCGCCTCCAGCGAGACAAGGAGCTCCTCCTTCATACAGTTTGTCTCTTCATCTTGTACTCTAATTTTCTTGACTTCAATCACCTCCGGCAATATGTGTTTCAATTGCGCCAAGTGATGTACAGTAAACCTCCTACAATGAGCAACACAAATTTGATTCAATATTCATACAAACATAAATTTAAACAAAATGACAGTTCATCTTGATGCACAAAGTGAATTAACAGATGTGGAAAATCACCTGTCTGTCAAAGTCTCGATACTTTTGCTAAGCCTCGCTAGTGTTGGTGGCAGTCTTTTCAACCGGAGTAGCCGAATGGAACTGACCATCCCATTGAAGAATTCACACAGCATTTCATACCTAACATCAAATCAACATAAGATTAGAACAACATCAACATAACTCTACTTGGTTTCTAATCTTATAACTCAAATTCCTTGTAATTTTCATCAAATGTAGCAATAATTTGTCATCAAACACAAAATATCTGAAAAATGCCCAACAAATCAGCTAGTACATGTAGGAGTAGCAGAGTAGCTACACTTGGGTGCACCTGATAATTCGCGTTATTTCAATTATCTAAGGCTTCACAATCACTCCAGAAACAATCAGATTCAACAAGTAACTACATTTCAATTAAAAACGTGTAAACTTCCCAGGATCCTACATTTCTAGTTACCTATTTCAACAAATGCAGTATCCGAAGAATGCCCAACAAATCAGCTTCCAGTTATACCCACATTCCAAATAACCTCATCAGTAAACCACCAAAGGTCGTACACGTATGACTATCTACTCTCGAGTGCACCTAATAATTTTCGCCTTTCCAGTCATCTAAGGTTTTGCAACTACTCCGGAACCAATAAGATTTAACTATCAACTATAACTAACTACATTTCAATTAAAAAAACACATAAGCCTCTCCAGATTCAACATTTCTCCACGTCAACCAATAGTAAATGTACGAGTATCTAGTCTCGAGTGTACCTAATAATCTACGCCTTTTTATTCATCTAATGTCTATCACCTATAACTAACTACATTTCAATTAAAAACTCACAAATTTCTCCAGATTTAACATTTCTACACACCAACAACTATTTTATTTCTACAATCTAACTACTACAAGATCAATAGATTTAACAACCAATCCCATTTTCATACTAGATCTAATAACACAACCCAACAATCCAAATATCAAATCAAACATAAAAAAAAAAATCAAAAACATCAAAGAAAAAATTAACTTAAAATTAAAAGAAGATTATACTTTGGCGGCAAGACCAATGTGGGTGATCTGTCAGCCCCCCTGACCTTCCCAGCTGGCCTGACCAGCTCCTCGGGCACCCGGCCGGGTCCAGACACCGGCCCGGACCGCAGCTTGAGGGCGGCACGGCGGACATCGGAGACGGAGAGGGCGAAATTCTGGTTTCGGATCCGGGACGGGGGGTTGGGCCGGTCCGGGGTCACGACGGTGGGGCCCACTGGTGGGTTGTTAGTTTTCTGGGGGGTTAGTAGGGGTTTTTTGGTTTTGAAGGTGATTAGTGAATCCATAATTAATTAAACTTAATTGTTAATAATAATAATAATTGTTATTGTTATTATTAGATGGGTGAGTTGATTAAGTAGGAAAAATAATTTAAGGGGGGTTTGTTTGTGAGAAGGGTTAATGGAGAAATGGAGGGAAAATGAGGGGGGATTTATATGGGGTGGAATTAAGGGTTGGTTTGGCGGGAAAGGGGAGTTTGGCGGGAGTGACACGTGGGATTTCGCGCCTTTTCGTTGGCGCGCGGTGTTGTTGGGCTTGGGTTATAATTGGGTCATAGGCCCAGCCCATTACTTGGTAATATACGTTGCTTCGCGCGTTTTAGTTGGCGGGGGTTTTTGGGCTATATGAGCCCACCAATTAGCAGTCCGACACCAATGTCTGACCTTATACTCAGCCTTGGCCCGTGGGCACAAATTATATCATGGATCCGTGTGGCCATATCGATGGTAGTAATGGACCTCTAAAGAGAAAGGAAAAGGAGATGGAAAATGTTAACACCTACGGGCTACGGATCTATCGGATGGTTATCGAATTAGTCATCATCCTTCCATCTTAATTTTTTCTTTAGGTTTTAGAAAGGAAGATAATACTCACCCACCCGGTGGCTATCAAATTGGTCGCCACCCTCTCACATACATTTTTAGATTTGCAAAAATAAAAAGAAATTAAAAAATTGATGTGAGAGGGTGGTTACCAAATATGGTAACCACCGGGTGGGTGAATATGATTTTCCTTTTAGAAAAAAATGGTTTTAAAAAGACAGGTTATTTTTATGATAAAAGTAGACGGAGCTCATATTTGAAGACACGGAAGATTTTATTTTTCACTACTTAGTTAGTGTATTTTTTGTTTTTTTATTTGGTGTTACTTTAAAAAATATAAATTATTTAATTCTTATGCTTTTATACCATGATTTATGTATAAAGCTTGTAAGGTTGACCCGATTTGACTAACTCGACTTGAATTGCTCGAAAACTGACCCGACGCAACCCAACCTCTAAAATGGACCTGACCCGACCTGATGTTGTCGAAACCCGACATAACCCAAAAGTTTAGGATTTGGAACCGACGTGAGTTTGCCCAAAATCGATTCAACCCGAACCATGACCATTTTAACTTCATAAAAAATTATTTCATAAGTAATTGATATTATATCATTAAAATTTGATATATAATGTTGGATACTAAACTATTAATTTATTACTACGATAGACAAACTCAATCCTTAATTATCACGAATTTAATTTGACTCAAAATTGACCTGATTTGAACTGACCCAAACCCAACATGACAATATAAATGACCTGATCCGAATACAAATCTGCTCGAACCCGGACCAACCAAAATTTTAATCCAAATAGGTCTAAAATTGATATAAACCGACTCGAAATAACCTTATAACCTAATCCGAACCCGACCCGACTAATTCGATTACCAAACTCTACCTATGCATACTCGGAATGTCATATTGATAATTTGATACGCCGTGAGAAAACAAAACTACAAATACAATGAAACGACATGGTGATGAGTTTAGTTTAATCCAAACAAAACACAAACACAAACACAAACACAAACACAAACAGTCATGTTTTGTTTAAAAAAGCCCTTTTAGTTTAACTTGTAACCCAAACCTCAACGTGTTTCTTTCTTCTGGTATAAGAACAACACCTCTAGAATCAAACTACATATAAATATATATATACATACAAAAAGGAGAAAGATAACCTATTTATTCAACACTCAAAAAAAAAAAAAAAAAGTATCCCAAAAAACTAAAACAAAGAGCAAACCCTCAAATTCTTCCTTCCACGCAATTCGAAACTCCATCTTTTTTTCCCACCGTTTGACGAATTTATTCCTTGTTTTTCGGTTGAATATTTGGATTTTTTTACCCTTTTGATCATATTTTGATCATTATAATTGCTGGGTCACAGGTAATTTGTTTAATTTTGTGATGTTCTAAGTGGTTTTTTGTTGGTTTTGTAAAGTGTGTCCAGAATTTTTGTAATTTTTGTTTTTGGTGGTGTAATTTGTTGGTTAAGTGTGATTGATGATAAAGTAGCTGTCTTTGGATTGTTTGATTGTAAAGTTTGATACTTTGGATTAATTTATGCTCTTTTATGTTAATTGATGATTAATTGGTTGTTGTGTGACTTTATGGGTGTGTTTAATGTGTTTTTGATGACCCTTTTAAGGAATTAAGGAAAGGATTATTTTTTTAATTTTTATGATTTTGTGTTGCAATTGTTTGTATTGGAGTTTGATTGTATGGTTGTAATTTGTAATGCATTTTGGTGTATGTGTTAATGCAGGGACTCAGCAAGAAACCTTTGAAATTTATTTATCAAAAAGAAATACACTTTGGAGAAAGATATAGTTAACCCCCTTGTGCACTTTTGGTAAGTAGAAAATAAAAATTGCAACTTTATTCATTTGTGTTGTTGTTATTGTTTGTTTGGTTTGTTAAACTTTGGAGTGATCATGCCTTTTGTGAGCAAGGAGGGTTGGAGTTTTGGCCTTGTTAAAGTAATTGTCACTATGACGAAAACCTTAAGGACTTTGCATGTGTAGTATTCTTTATTATCAAGTATGTAGGAGGACACAAATTATTAGGAGAGACGGTCTAATTATAAAATTGGACTAGTCACTAGTTGAGTTAAAGTGATCACTTTTGCTATAGTGTTGATAAAAGATGACGACTTTAAGCCAAAAAGTGAGGACCTTTATGACCGTGTAATTTTAATTTAATATCAGACGGTCTCATAAGAGACTTAATGGTAGGAGGATATATTTGATACGAGTGCGTAAGTTCTGTAGATGAGCATTTCGCTGCTTCTAGCCCGTCGAGCTTATAGTTAAAATTAGACGGCCTTAGGTTTTGATACAAGTGCCTTAGTTCTGTAGATGAGCATTTGGCTCTAACCCGTCGAGCTTAGCAGGTTTTCCTTGGTTCACATTGCCTAGGAGTCTTGTGCTGAGTGATGACACAGACATCACTACTTGTAAATTGAACTATGTATGGCCTTATGAGAGATGATGTGCATGTCTCATTACATTGCCAGCAGTCTACGCCATGTGTTCTAGTTGTCATTTAGAAGATGGTTGGTTGTTGTTGTTGTTGTTGTTGTTGGTGGTGGTGGTGGTGGCCATTAGCCCTTGAACCCTGGACCCAGTACTCACCTAAGCCCAGAAGATAATCAGTTGTGTTGATCTTGAAGTCACTGTCCAACTCCTTTTGGTCAACGTACAAGATTATTTCTGTAAAGCGTGGGGAAAGCCTAATACTTAGAGATGTAGTTTATGTAAAGGACTAGAGCTATTGGTTAGCTTGACATAGATAATCTATTTGAGAATGAAACTCAACCAGTGAGGTCAATGGGTGTAAATGTCCTGAAAATTTTGATATGCTTCTTCTCCAGCTTCTGCATTTTTACTTTTTTTTTTTGTCCTCTCCTCAGTATTGCCTTGAGCTTCTTACTTAAAGAAAAACAATTTCCTTTCGCCTTTGTTCTTCAGTTTAGTTATCTGACACATTATACTGTCTTCAAGGGCCCTTGTTAGGTGGGTTGTAGATGGCTCTGACTGTTGTAATTTCAATTCCTTTTTTCCTGTTAATGTTACAAGTTTAGAAGCTTTCGCTTTGTGTTCAGTCAAATAACCCTTTAGTTTCTCTTCGTCTTCTTCTTCTTCTCTACTCTGCCATTACATTTGTTGCTAGGGTTAGAGGTTTTTCAAAGAATGTGCTTAACATTTGTTTGGGCTGTGTTTACTGATAACTTGTGTTGTATATGTTGTTATACACTCATATATTTGGCTTGTGGACTGAATGACTATGTGGTTTGTTTCCCAGGTTCTTCCTTTGATCAGAGGACCTATTTTGGGGAATGGACCTACTATATACGCCTATTGCAGCTTCTTGCAAATAATGTCCATTTGGCCAGGGGGTAGGAATGCTCTCAGCATTTTTAAGTGGAAAAAACCTGATGAATCCCTAGCTATTGGCCTACTTAGTGATGTCTCTCCTGAGATTGAGCTGTCAGATTATGGAAGGGTACCAAGTCCTGGTAGTGAAAGCCCTTCTGGGCTCCTTAATGGAGAGAGTCTGAAAGTGGAACCCATTGCTGATTTAGACTTATTCTTTGAAAGGCTTTACAGTTACTATTGCGAGAAAGGGCTTTGGTGTATCATCGTAAAGTGGATAGTGGAGCTCCTGAGTCTTGCATTCATGTTATGCTTTTCAGGATTTATGTTACTATATGTTGATTGGAATGGTCTTCGCAACGCTAAATGTGGAATGGATGCAGTTGAATCTGGAATTAAGCCTTGTGACTTAGCGAAAGAAGCTCTTCATGAGCATCCATTAACCCCACTCACAATTCCAAAAGCTATCATTCTTGGTTATTTAGGTATTATTTCCATCTATTGGATCTTCTGCTTTTTAAGGTTTTTCACTCAGCTGAAAGAGGTTCTCAGAATACGTCACTTCTATTACAGCAGGTATGATTCTATGAGTACAACTTAGTATTTTTTTTTGTTCCTATCCGTTCACTTTATGTTACTCATTTTCTTTTGTGTCGGTTAGTGTTTCAAATATCAATGAATGATATGTTGGTATTAGTACACTGATGTACGAGTGATGGTCTTTGCAGTCTCCATGTTACTGATGGTGAGTTGAAGACTATGCCATGGCCTTCTGTTCTTGAGAAGGTGGTTCGTGTTCAGACTACGCAGCAGCTATGTGTGGTTAAGGATCTATCGGCTCATGAAATGGTAATGCGGTTGATGAGGAAGGAGAATTACTTGATCGGCATGATCAACAAAGGGGTTTTGGCCTTTTCCATATCTAAGTGGATTCCTGGTGTGGGTCCAACTGTCAAGTCTGGTCCTAATAGGGGTCGGCGACGCCTCATATTGACTAAGACACTTGAGTGGACCTTAAATTGGTCCATATTGCAGAGCATGTTTGACAGGCAAGAGATATCTCTCTAGCTGTATGTGGATTTTCGTTATCTTAGATGTCACACATTTTTTTATTTTTTAAATCTTATTGTGTGGCGCAGCCGCTCTGTGATATCATCGCAGGTAAGGCTGTGTACATATGACCTCACCTTCCCACTATTGGGCAGGAGCCTCTTTCGAGGCATTGGGGTAAGGTTGATGTTGTTTTTACTGTGTGGAACTGCAAAAGCAAGGGCTTCTCTTTTTCTTCTATTCCTTTTCTTCTCTTTTATCTATTTTGATTTTTTGCAGGGGTAACTCTTCCCTTTCTGATATCAATCTTTTGTATTTTTTGAATTTCATTGAACATTTTGACCTTTTGGAGCCTCCTGCTGCTTTTTCTTCATGCATCTGAAACTTGTATGACTTGCTTAACGTCTTGGGATGTGTTAATTTGATATAAAGGCCATAAACCTTTTTGTTTACGGCTCCATGTGAAGCTCATCGTAAAATTAGACGGTCCCCTCATCCTCTACTGTTGATACTTTAGAAGACACGTAAGTGGCGGAGCCAGAAAATTATCTTTGCAGTGTCCCTTCATCTTTCCGGTGTCCACTTTACATATTTAAATAGTGTTTCAATATAAAGTATATACTTTTCTAAGTTTTCAGCATTATAATTGTATTAAACCCCAAAAAAAAAAAAAAAATCACTTTCCGGTGTCCGGGTTCACCATACGCCGAAGCATACATCCGCCACTGAGACACGTATTGCATGTATATGTGTTTTGGTCTGTTACTCTGTTTGATTGTTGTTCAGGATTTTGCTACTTAATGAGTTAAAGCCTATGAATTTTGCTGTTTTATATAGTGTAAATGGCATATACTTTGAAAAAAGTTTTGGTTCATGATTGCAGTTTGTTTCTGGGAAATGATCAGACAAAGTTAGCAATTTTTTTTTTTTTTGAGGTGGGGTGGGGTCCTGGGACTTGGGGTTGTTGATAGCTCGTAGTATAGGTAATGAGATATGTATTTATGATTGTGAATGCTTGTGTTGGTGTTCTTTGGTGCGGTAATTTTTTTACGAAGCTTTTAATCGTGATTCAGTACCTAACTCGCAAATATATGTATGCAGAAACTTCTGTGTGAGGAGGGACTTTGTCTCAAATCCTGATATGTTGAAGAAAAGACTTGTGGTCGTGGGACTTGGGATGTTTCTCCTTTCTCCGTTTTTGGTCATTTTCATGCTGGTATATCTCTTCTTAAGGCACGCTGAACAGTTTTATAATCATCCGAACACTGCATCATCTCGGAGATGGTCAAATTTGTCGAAATGGATGTTTAGAGAATTCAATGAGGCAAGTCTTTGTTTATCCCTATTCTTTGTTCTATGGAGAATTTTAATGTCCCTGTTTATGTATCATAATTTTGGTTGCCTACAAGTTGATGGACATGCTTACCAAGAAGTGGGGTATAAAGAAGATATCTTTTGTGCTCTAAATAATGGTATTCCTAATTGGTCATATTGAGTATACTTCTATTCCTACAATTTCCCTATTCTTCAGCTTGTTAGTGAATACTGTAGCTTTCGTGGAACTAATGGAGCTTAGGCTAATGGGATATGTATGGATGGGGTTCTGTCTGTTCCTCAGCTGGTTACCTTATAAATCATTTATGAACTATTGAACTTAATTGTAGCTACTAACCTACCAGAGCTTGTAGTATGTAGATTGTAGCATGTGTTAAAAGGTGTGAGATTTTTTACAGTATGGTTATCATGATTAAGTAGTGGAAAAATTAACACTCATAGCTTTCACGCTTGTTATCAGCTAACTACACTTCCTGCCTAGCTTTGCTATGAGAAATTTAGATGTCAACTTTCAGCACTTAGTGATCTTTTTGGTCATTCTGACTCTAGCTAGTGGATCCATGTCTTCCAAGCACGAGTAAGTAGGTGGTCCATGTATCAGGGATAATTGACGGCTATCATTTTCTTCTTTGTGGTTGTCCCTGTGTATCAATAAGGAAGATTGCCTCATTTTCATACATTGGAGCCAGTGTGAAGTTTTGCTTGCTGGCAGTGGAAGAGGTGGAGTAAGAATGGGAAGCTGCAAATGGTGCTGTGTTGTTAAGTGGAGTTTAGTCTTCAGGGGATTTGGTGGCAGGATCGCTTTTGCTTTTGCTTCTTCTCTGTGTTCTTTGTTGATCTTGGTTATTCTGTGTTCGTAATTGTTGTGTAGGGCTCTTACACTTCTGCATCAGATGAAGCATGCAGAATTAGGTTTGTTATCTGAATGTGTAAAAAATGATCAAGTATATGAAGCTGTGGCTGTATCGTCATCTAAGTTGCTTCACCCTTTTATAAAGGAGATGACTGGATTAAACAAATATAGTGCGTCCTCCACTCCTCCGTGGTTATAATGTGCCATAAAGTTTCATGAAAGGTGTATCAGAGACCTTGGCTTTTAGCCTGAAACATATCTACATAACCTAAAAAGTGATAGTGATTGGGGAAGAGAAAGAGGAGAAAGTAGAGGACATACGAGAAATAGAAGGGGAGATAGAGGAATGCAGGTAGAAAGCAGAAGAATGTAGAGGAAAAGAGTTGCAATAATAGAATTTGGTCGTCCATTAGGTTAGCCAGCCTATTTATGCTTAAAGGCTTGAACCTCAAGAAATAAACCTATGTGAACAGTAAACATATTAATAGGAATATGAATCTTACCTAAATACTCTAGATACCTTATTTTGACTTGTCTAAATTTCCGCAATAAATACCTGCCAAACTGACTAAAATAACCAAAATACAAGAGATTTCCTCATGCTGGAATGTTTTTAGTTTACAAGATAATATTTCCCCATATCCTTGATTTCCTTTATAAAGTCTCTAGCTAACATTGATAATCACATTTATATAATAGAACTAGAATATCTAGAGTCTAATTCATGTATCACTTGGAAAGCTATGATTAGCTGGTGTGGATTTGCTCGGTGGCAATCGCTAAGCGACTTGACTTCGTACCTGATTGACTAATTGGGTTTTTCCAATGATCTTCTATGACTTTACGGATAAAGCTTTTGCCCTTCTTCGGACTTCTTTGATTTGCGATAAGCTAATTGGGTGTCATTGTCATGTGAAATTGAATCATATGGAAAGAAAGATGGAGTGACTCCATATTTGGTGTTCCTTGTTTCACAAGGGTGGTAAAGTTCTGGTCATTTTGTGAAATGACAAATCGAAAACTGTGAAGGCAGAAGCACTTGGACTTTTTTAAAAATAGATTAAAGTTATAATTTTGTTGGATATGTAATAAAAAGGCTAGTAGTAAGGTTCAGGGAGTGAATTTAAATATGATTTTTGTTTTCCGATATAATAATCTACTTTCCAATTTATTACTAGCGGCTTGTTTGGGTGAGGATAAATGGAGGGAAGGGGAGGGATCCAAATTCCTTGTTTGCTTAGATTGTGGCCGGGGTGGGAAAGGGGAGGGAATAAGGGATATCTGTTCTCCCTCTCTATCGGTCCAAAGGATGAAGGATTTTCCCCTCCTCCCTCATCTTCTTTTAAGTCCGGCCTCTATAGATTCTCCCCTCTTTCCCTCCATTCCCTCCCTTACTTCCCTCCAATTTGAATATTTAAACAGTGTTAGATTTCACTAGAGTGACATTCTCATCATATCTCCCAAGTTCGGTCGACGTGCAATTATTGCTTGATATGTATTTGCTGATCCCTTATGTTTTCTGTGCTTCAGGTGGAACATTTCTTTAGGCACCGTATCAACAGCAGTGTGGTGCATGCGTCAGATTATTTGAAGCAATTTCCATCTCCCATTATCTCTATTGTTGCCAAATTCATCTCTTTCATATCTGGTGGTTTTGCTGCGGTCTTAATCATTGTCGCTTTTCTGGACGAGTCTCTTTTGGAGGGCCATGTAATCTTTCTCTACTGCACTTGATACTTAATCCGTTAGTCTTAACCCTTACATATTGTCAAACAATAACTTGTACCTATGTGTTTGCCATTTGATCATGCAGATCTTTGGCCGCAATTTGTTCTGGTATGCTGCTGTCTTTGGCACGATAACCGCTATTAGTCGGGCTGCTGTGACAGATGAGGTCCTAGTTCTTGACCCCGAGGGTGCAATGTCCTTGGTGGTGCAGCATACTCACTACATGCCAAAGAGATGGCGTGCTAAAGAAAATACTGAAACAGTCAGGATGGATTTTGAAACTCTGTTTCAGGTACTCTTACAGTTTACAGGCTGGGTAGTAGTGCTGTTTGTATGTTGTGCTATTGTGGTAGGATAGGCACAAGGGAGTAAAGACTAAGCTGCCTTAGTGGTTTTGCTGCCTGGAATTTATATAACTCTTGTGATGACTCTAATCTGCTTTTTGTTTTTTTGCCTTTAGTTATGAGGCCATGAAATACTTATATAATGTATTCTTATGCTGCAGTACACAGCAATGATGTGGCTGGAAGAGATGGCTTCTATTTTTCTAACACCATACTTGCTCGTGTTTGTTGTCCCACAGGTTATATATTTTTTCTTCTGCTGTAAGGTATCTCACTTATTTGTTAGTGGCTTGGCTGGTATTTACTTACTGAATTATGTCTCATTGCAGCGAGTGGATGACATTCTGCAGTTCATTGCTGAATTTACAGTGAATGTTGAAGGGGTTGGTGATGTGTGCAGGTTCTTACTTTGGCCGCTTTTATTTACACATAGCTTTAGATAAATGATGGCATTTCTGCTTACTAATTCTATCTCATTTGATTGCAGTTTCAGTACCTTCGATTATGACAGGCATGGCAATGTCAATTATGCTTCTCCATGTAATGCACTTCGCACACAGAGGAGCTCCCAGGGCAAGATGGAAAAATCATTTCTCAGGCATGATTTGTCCTTTATACGGTGTTGTTTACTATGTGTTCAGTCTTCTTTGTTTTTTCTATTGATTGCTAAATTAACCATCAGCTCTTTATCTTGGGTGCTTTCTTTTTGCAGCTTTCAGAGCAGCTATCCTTCTTGGCAACCTAATGCTCACGGGATGCGGTTTCTGACCACACTCAGAACTTTCAGGGACCAGAAACTACGAGGACCTGTTGGTGCATATGGATATTCGCCGCCCAGATTGTGGCAACGGAGCCCTCATTTCAGAGAACAGAGCACTAGAAATAGCTATTTCAGAAGGGAAGCGCCTCATAACAGTCCTGGACCAGGCTACCATATGGGTTCGCTTTGGCTAATCGAAACTGATCCAAAGTCCCACCCTTATCTCCTCGATTGGTTTTATTCTTCTGGGCCTCATCGAGCCCCTGACAGTACCGGTGGTGGCCCAGCAGTTGCTCTGGACATTGACAATGAGCAAAGTGAAGATTTTTGGATGCCATCCTTTGAAAATGACGCTAGCCATGGAGGAAGCTGGTCTAATTTGTTCGAAAATCGGTCAAGCAGCCATCTAGGAGCTTCTACATCATCCCCCTTCTTTCAGGGCCAAAGCAGTGTGCTTCGGCATCATGACTCGAGCACTATGCTTCCTCCAACCAGAAGCCATTGGTGGGCACGTGGAGGGCCGGGAGGTGCAAATGCTCAAGAAGCAAGTTTTCTCGAGCCTCCTGAATTCAGGCACGGACCTGGGTCAGAACAGGCCAGCTTTCTCGATCCTCCAGAGTTCAGGCACGGTTCTGCGCCCGAACAGGCCAGCTTTCTCGGCCCTCTTGAGTTCAAGCACGGTCCTGCACCCGAACATGCCAGCTTTCTCGACCCTCCAGAGTTCAGGCATGATCCTGCGCCCGAACAGGCCAGCTTTCTCGACCCTCTGGAGTTTAACTACCAGAATCCAAATAACCTCCAAAGTTCGAATGGTTACTCCGTCAGCCACTCGGAAAAGAGTGCAGATGAGCAGGAACTCCAGTTAGATTGGAGAAACTACAACACATTATCTCGCACGACTTTCCATGATGAATCTGATGATGGTGGTGACGGATTTAAGCTCTTTTTTGACGACGTTTATAGACCTTCAGAACCGCCCAACACGAATCAGAACTCTATGGACATTGCTTGATAGAATCACATGAATCTGATTCTTGTCTCTTTCAGGGAAATGTTGTTCCGTTATCATTACTTCTTTTGGGTACATAAGCTTAGGACTTTCATCTTTCTTTTGTTTGTAGGGCGAAAATGAAAAAAGAAAAACAAAGCCAAATTCTTTCTTGTACATAATTCATGGGTTCATAGGTCGCATTTGGAATCGACCTTGCTTCCCTTCTGGAAATGTATGTGGAACTTGCATTTTCAAAACTTAGCTGTTGTGATTCCACTTTCCAGCAGTGGTTAATGTATATATGGAACTACTCCCAACTAATGTGTCTACAATTTAAATTAGACGCGAAAGACCTTCGTGTGGCTAATTGTAACTTCGTTCAAATGGTTTTGCCAGATTGCTGGACAATTGGGTTGCTAAGTATTCCGCTTCACTGTGGAAAAAGATTCTAATGTTGAAATTCATAATGGTTCTCCCGACTTGTTGAAAGTCAAATTCAAACAATATAAAGTACAAACAAACCGCATAATTTCCTTAAAATTCCACAAAAAAAAAATGTTATATACGGAACAAGCCCTTGTATTGCCATGATAATCATATCTTATTTACCTTAACTGTAGTTTGATAAAGTTATCCTTACTTCTCCGAGTATCTTTATGATATTAATTATTTATATAGTTATAGTTAAAATGAACAAAACAAAACCTTTTATATTACCGAGACGACACAGATTAACCTTAGAAACAGTACTAAACCTTTATATTACCGAGACGAGACAAATTAACCTTAGAAATCTAATACGACCAATTAATTTGCAACTGTTGGATAGTTTGAGAAACTCTATTGTCTTTTGTTAAGAAATTTATATGATTTTTAGATATTGAGCAATTTGGGCCGGGTCAGCCCACTTGGTAGAGCTAAACCCACCAAAGTGGAGACATAATAACATAAGCGAGTCTCCCCTGTTTCCCTGTCACTCTGTCGGAGCTCATCAGCCGTAAGCAAGTACAACACTCGACAAACAGGTCTTTATTTTACCAATCTAGTCACCCGCGTTGAGTTTTGGGTTGGTTTTTACATGCAAAACACGTGTCTTTTATGTATTTTGATTTAAAGTTTGTGTGTGTTTTATGTGTCAGGTATGCCGGGAGGTCCTAAAAGGCAAAGGCAGATGAACCCGTGGGAACGAGGCCATGATTACGATCATAAGTATCAATTTTGTGAGTTTTCTGCTCTCGCTTATCTTTGCGTACAATCATTCGGTTTGATCGAGGTTCAATTTCTACGTGTTTATTGAATTCTCTGGAATTTTGTTTGGAAACTGCTAAACGCAGCACGACTTAAAAAAATTTAAAACACGAACTTCCCATGCTACCCCTCCCCCAACTCAACTTCCTCTCCCCTTTACCCTCTTATCTCTCTCTTCT
>CAAKMY010026175.1:0-23381 GCA_901111285.1 Corrigiola litoralis | reverse complement strand
ATATATATATATATATATATATTTCGTACCTGATAACTTTCCCCTCTAAATATGTTGTTCTTCTGTGCTTAGCCCTGTCTTGGCATGTGTGAGCACCTGACTGTTTTCCCGTCCTTTTCTCATTTGTGCCTTTTGCTCACTAAGACTAAATTGAATTTTGTGTATGAGATGAGATTAATAACTTGGTCGATGGTCTTTGAATTGTTGTTGGGCTGAACATATGTTGGTTGATTGGTCAGAGCTGCCAGTTTAAGTTTAATTATGACAATTAGGAGCATTAGTTGTTGATTAATGTTCATTCTTTGCAATTTTTAATGGCATAATGTAAGTGTAAAAGTTTATTTTGCAGAAGGGAGTTTCAAGTCTTGGAGGCCAAATGCATGTGACACAGGGGCATCCAGTCAAGTAAGGACTCACTATTTTAGCTTAAATTTATAATTCCACAAAGCTATATTAGTATATGCATTTCCAATTTTAGCAGTTGGATGTAGTTCCCTTATGCAACTGTCTGAAAAAAGAAGAGAAAAACAAAAATGTTGGGCGCACTTGTGATAATTACTTTTCAGATTCATTTTTACATCCCCAGATTTTGTTCTTTCAACTGGGAATACCTTTAAATCAAAGGGAGAAAAGAAAGAAGTGAAAGTGAAGATAATATGATAAGGGTCTAGACTCTAGAATCTTATTTAAATAAGGGATAATTTTCAGACAAGTTGGAGAATTGTTTTCCAACTTTAAAACCTTGCCAATATTTAGTCGGGTCACTGTCAAATCTGAAGTTTGATTGCAAACTTATAATTCTGTTTCTCTTGAAGCATGTACTAGGAACAAAATCAGTTATTTGCCAGTGAGTTTCTCATATGAAAAACAAAAGCTTGTTAAATATTTTTTTCTCTATCTGCAGCTAAAGGTTTCTAATTTTATTGGTGGAAAATTTGTGGAATCACAAGGAAGTATCTTCTCCGATGTCATTGATCCTGTGAGTATACATTAATACATTTTCTGTCTTCTTACTATATTTCCTTCAATAAATACTTAAATAGTTACTGCATGCATTTTTAACTAGGCAACTCAAGAAGTCATCTCTCAAGTGCCTTCAGCAACATATGAAGAGTTCAAAGCTGCTGTTGTTGCAGCCAAAGAAGCTTTTCCGTCTTGGAAGAATGCACCTATTTCTACTCGACAGCGTATCATGATTAAGATGCAACAGCTCATCCGTCGAGATATAGTGAGGACGTAAATTTTGTTTGACTGTTAATGGTGGTGATAAAATTTTCTCTGAAACTATGAGATGTTTTCTTCAGGAGAACCTTGCCTTGATTATTAGCTCTGAACAGGGCAAGACAATCAAGAGTGCCCGTGCTGGAATTCTCCATGGTTTAGGTATATATTCAATCTAGGTTGATGTTTGAAAAGAACAGGGACAACAACACAATTAGCCATTCTCATAGTGTTGGACTTTTCATGTTGGCTTTTAGAGGTGGTTGAACATGCTTGTGGGGGTGCAGCTCTAGAAACTGGAGAATTTGTCTCAAATGCTTCAAGCGGGATTGATATGTTTGCTGTTAGGGAACCTCTTGGTGTTTGTGCTGGTATTTGCCAGTTTAATTACCCTGCAATTGTCGCCTTGTGGGTACGTAACAATTTTCCGGAAATCTGAACTGAATGTTGTCATATTTGTTGTTGATTATTTGAATTGAATACTTGGAAGTAGCTTATCTATGCATCGCTGCGGTAATACATCAAGCTATATCTTATTCACTTCTCATTTTGCTAGTTATTAAGAATCGGTTTTCCCAGTGAATATAGTTCTTTCGACACATAAGCTGAGAGGAATGTCAAGAAGAATATCCATCTAGTACAGAAAACATGTAATGCAGGATATTCAAACTCAATATGACATGTCAAGCTATCAACATTATTTTTTTTATCAAAATCTTGTAGACTCCTAAGACAGGATCCATCACTTTCCGCCCCCTTCCTTACACTCAAGGATGCTGTTGCCGTGTTGCTTGACACATGGTATACCCAAGGCTCATCATTGTTGGCTTGCTTACGTTTAATAGTGATTACAGTCATACTCTCTCTTAGCTTTATCTCTATGCTTATGTTCATCTAAATGTTACTGACATGCATTTTGTCGACAAAGAAGCTCTTGAAAATGTTGATGGAGCCATGTAGATCTCTCAATCCTAATTCTTCTTCTTGCTTCAATTTTGAATCTTCTAAAGACCTGTGTCATTGCTTGCTTTCCACCTTGTACTCGTGACTTGTTCTTGTGATCTGGCCTCTGACTTCTGAGGCACACACAAACTTATGATTTTCATGTAGACATGTGTGCATGCATGCAGATTGTTTTTTAAATAGCAACTAAATTTCGGATGCTTCTGCAGATGTTCCCCATTTCCATTACATGCGGCAATACATTTGTTCTAAAACCATCTCAGAAAAGTCCAGGTAACTTGTGATGTCTTCTTTTTTCTTTTTTCTAAATTTTATGCCACTCCGGGTTTTACAGAACAGTGTTTTATTTGATCTTTCAAAAATTAAAGTTTGTGTTTTTGGATTAGAGTAGACCATGTTGCTCCCTGAATTGCTTTTCTAGTGAACTGCAGCATGACTGTTGCCATATTCTGTACCTTGGACAATATGAAAATAGATATTTGGTTAGCTAGAGATATCCTGTGTTCCAACTCATACTTATCTCAACTCATAGTTATCTCTGGCCCTTGAAGATTATATTAGTGTCTAACATTATTTTACTCACCTTTCAGCCACCACCAAAATAGAAGTTATCACTTACTGAGTTTCTCAAAAGCAATGACACTGATGGACCTGTAAATTTCTGGTTTTGAATATGGTGGAACACTCCTGCTAAGTTAACGTTCTTGAGCTTTGGTATATGGGATGACTTTTTATGGACATATGGGAGCCTTTTCTTCCCCCTCCCTTCTCAGGCATTATTTTTTTGGTGGGTGTTTTCGACTAAATAGGAATCAGTCTATGGTACTTTAAACAAGCATAAAAGAATTGTATGTCAGCATTGCTTTCTATAACTGTTTATGAGTCGATGTTTGTCGAGTGATAAAACATCTTTTGTAAGTCCTACTCAATAGTAGGCACCAAAGTGGGAACATTGTTATTATATACATAAAGCATTTTAGCGGTTCTCCCAGGGAACTACCTAATCAAGTTGTTGGTAAACGTATAAATGTGTGGGGGACCGTAGAATGTATATGTGTTATACTTGTTGGTATACGTATAAACTACACTAACGAAGATACACTCTTAAGTGTAAAGCTAATCATGATCTCATAAGATACTGTACAATCGAGGTTTTCGGAAGGATTTTAACATATCTTTTCTGAAACCGTTGAAGAAATATGGCAGAGTTCCTCTAGATAGTCTATTTAGGCTGCCTTTGTCATTGTGTGACTTATTTAACGATGTGACGAGGAGCTAAGACCAGCTTAAGTATGTAGGAGAGTTTATGGACCACCTGCTTAATCATCTTGAGTTACGCCAAGGGTCAATGTCTTTTTTTCATTCTGTGACGTTATGGTTGACTCAGCAAAAATTTAGCTCTTGGAGATTCCAGAATGTTGGAGAAAAGGTGTGCATTTTAATGTCAATATGTGAGGATGCTATACAAATAGAATGATAGATGTGGAAATATTTAAGATTCACACGAAGTAGGAATTGCTGTTTCCAGGCTGTATCTTGGTGACAACAAGTTCTGATCAGGTCCCTAGTTCCACTTATTGTCACTTTGTGGCCTTTTGGCTCTCAGCTGATTACTTGATATATTTCAGCACATGGGTCTGTTTGGCTATTTTAGTTGTAGCTATGAGACCCTAGTCTTGCAGTAATTGGAAGGTAGCTTGTGTTGTTATCCCTGTGTTGCTGATATCTCTTTATATGTATTTTAGGCGCTTCAATGAAGCTTGCAGAATTGGCCATGGAGGCAGGCTTGCCTGACGGTGTGTTAAATATAGTTCATGGAGGCAATGTAAGCTTTCTATTTTTGAACTTCAGCATCTGTCATGCCTGTAAATTTACTGACTCTGGTTGTTCGGGGTTAGTGTCAGATGGGTCATTCCGTGGATTTTTCATCACACTCAATTTCATATTTTATTATTATTATTATTATTATTATTATTATTATTAGCATTTGTAAGCTTTGCATGCTGGAAGCTTTTTCCTGACTTGAGTGTTCTTTCCTTTTTTTTTTTTTTTGATAAATGACTTGGACAGGATCTTGTCGATTATTTATGTTATGATGATGACATAAAAGCCATATCAGTTACTGGTTCCTATACGGTAAGTTGTTTCTTATGAATATAGTTTTCTTGGCTATTTGAATTTTGAAGTACCAAATGCTCATCTGTTGTGTTATGCAATTTCTAGCATTCTAAGTATTAAGCTCCATACCAGACACATTGACCTCCTAATTGCGCGAATGGCATACTTTATACTGCCCTAAACAATAATTGGCACCCCTCCCCCCTCCTATTTTCTGGACCTTAGTTATTACTATAGGTAGCCGATGCTGAAATAACTGTATCATTCGTCATTTTCTAAAGGATTGAATCCGTCACTGTTTGCATTTTGAGCACTGACTGATATTCATCGGTTTTATGTGTCACCGCTACTTTGTTCTGGTCACCTACTGTTCAGGATCAGGCTTTGTAACTTCTGCTACTGGTATAGGGTAAATATTACTGGGTGATCCTTATCTCTTTTTCCCTATCATTGTCATAGGCTGATATGCATATATATGCTAAAGCAGCAGCCAGCGGGAAACACGTTGAGGTAAATACTCTTTCCCATACTTCATGTTACTGGAGTTATCTATAATGTGTTATAGGATAAATATGTTGGACAATTTTAATGACGTAAAGTTTGGTTGGAAATGTTGCTCTGATTCTCTTTGGAGGGCTCTTTGTTCTACAATGATTTACAATCACTTCTTTTGGATTAGTATTATTTTGGAGATAAAAAGAATACTTATATTTGACAGGTAAGGACTGTCGTGAAATTCCTCGTTTAAATTCCATGTTTTCTTGTGTCGTTTTCCTTTCAAAGTGACTTTTAGATTCTGATTTTCGTGTGGTTTCTTCTCTAAAGCTGTAGATTATTAATGATTTTGAAATGTTTGTGGTCTTGGTCGTCAAAATTTCCTTTTCTATTAGTCTCTAACTATAACTCTCTATAGTTATGCTAAGGCTACTGATATCTTGCCAAACCATCATGGTAGCGTGGATACGGTATGATTCTTGTTGTACGAAGCTGTAGTCTTTTCCTTATCCCCTTATTTTATTGCAATTGAATGTAGTGAGCTGCAAAAAGATACTTCGGTGTTTTCAAACCGAACTGGTCCCTTCCTTTTACCCTTTTTTGGGTAAATTGCTTGGAGGTTTTTCATCCTCGAGTGTTCTCATCTTTCGTAGGCAAACATCCAATCTAATAACCTGGCTGTTGTCATGCCTGATGCATCAATGGACACTACCCTTGATGCTTTGGTTGGTGCTGCATTTGGCGCTGCAGAAGATCCATTTATATCACTCAGCTCAGTAATTTTTGTTGGATACGCTGGACCATGGTATTTTATCCTGTTCATGTTTTTTCTTCTCTTAACTATTTCTTGTTCTGGTACATTTTGCTCTGATCTATTCTTATTTCAAATGATGAATAGGATATAAATGCTAACCGTGGAAACATTATGATAGTAACAGCCATAAATTTATGCTTGTGTGGAGCTGTGGACTTATCAATTATATAGGTAGAACAAGCAAGGAATTTTACTGAAAGTCAACAACACCTCATCGGACTATTAACGCTCTTCTAAATTTTGTTTCCCTCTTTTAAGTAAATAGGATATTAGATATAGTGAAACCTGATGGCGGTGTCAAGGCAACGAGGCATTGGCTGATATATCTTTCTGCATGTACTTTTCAGGGAGGAGGAAATTGTTAAACGTGCTAGAGCCTTAAAGGTTAATGGTGGAACCGATAAAAGAGCGGACATGGGTCCAGTATTTAGCAAAGAGGTTGTAACACTAAGAAGTATACCTTATAAGTTCTTTTCTGTGATCTCTGCTATGTAATTTTATGTGATGATACTAGGCATTTTCTGTAGACATGTATTCTTTTTCTTATTGGTCACTATACTGATGATACTCCTGTTATTTTCCTCTTCTACTTTATTTTGTTTTTACCCTTTTGGACTCGGTGTGCTGTGAATGATGTAGGTGAAGGACATGATATGCAGCTTAGTACATAGTGCTGTTGAAGGTGGTGCCGATCTTATCCTTGACGGACGAAATATTATGGTATTTGTGTGTTTCGATACCATTCTATGTTATCTTTGTTCATTTTGCGTTGTTGATTTACTTTCTTTTATTCTGAGAGCTTTACAAGCCTCGTGTTACTCCGACTCTTTGACTCTCGGGGCTATACACATGTAAGACTGACTCGATAGGAATAAGGGTATAGAATCCGATCCCGATCTTTACCTATCCAATATTCTGCCAGAAGAGACAGAAAAGGAGGGCTGGCATGACAAAGATAGAGGAAGTGACAGGTGTATTAAAAACCTAGTATGATCTAAAATAATTTTAGGCCCTACGTCACTGTCATCTTTCTATCTACTTGTTTGATGGTTAAGACTTTAAGTGGTACTCTTCAGTTTAGGAGGGTATTTGGCCCAATGCCAAATGAAAGTAGACGATGAAAGTAGTGTTTTGTTCTCTGATTGTAAAAAAATGTTTGATTTCAGGCCAAACAGCTGAGACGAAAGACTAAACTCATTTTATAAGCTGTAGTCGTCTTTGTTTCGGTTCTGCTTGTTATCCCTTTCCGTTTGTGACGGCTCTTGGAGAGTTGGTGTGGGCTCAGTGTTGATTCATGAAGTTCTCTTGTCCATAACAAAGTGCTATTTTGTGTTAGCTGTGAATATCCTGTATAATGTATATGATCTGTTTGTAGACAGATATGTGCATTGCTGGCAAAGCATTGTTTTCAGAAGGATTCTGATAATTTGGACTATTTTGACTTAGTTACTGCATCAGACATGTAGTCTTAGCTAATTCTTGTGTAGATCAAGCTAGTATGCTGTTTTCTGAAGGATTCTGATAATTTGGATGGTCCCAGGTTCCAGGATATGAGAACGGAAATTTTGTTGGTCCAACTATCTTAAGTGGTATTACCACTAACATGGAGTGTTATAAGGTACTTTTCTAACTGTGGCCATCCCTTGTATTTTTTTTTTTTGTAATAATACTATTTGTTTGCAAATTGTGGTAGACAGAGCATTGTTTTCCATATCTTTTGAATATGTGATATAAGTGTATTTTTTTTTACCAGGATGATTATTTTGCCCCGGTACTCTTATGCACAGAGGTGATTTCTGATGCATGCTTGTCTGCCTTCTCTCTCTCCCTCTGCTGTTTAATTTTATTGCTATCTAATGTTTTGTTGATATTTGAAAATTGTTTGGACTGTTCATGACCATTCACAGGTCCACAGTTTAGAAGAGGCCATAGCCATTGTCAACCAGCAGAAGTACTACTCTTCTCTCCTTTATCTTCATGTTTTTGAGTTTGTATATATTTGACTGATACAGTATCTTCTAAAATATTTCCTTCGTTTTAAGATTTAAAAGATTCTGAATGCTTGCCGCTAGAAAGTTTTTGTTAAAATAGAAAAGTTTGATTTCAACTTTACTTTTTGCAAGAACTCTTTGATGTGTATCTAATTCAAGAAAATCGTATTTTCATTAAGAACTAGAAACGGAGCGTCAATATTTACAACATCTGGTATTGCAGCAAGGAAGTTCCAGAATGCGGTTGAAGCAGGGTTGGTAAATTCCTTTATCCTGTATTTCTTAACTTCAACAACTGCTACGGTCTATTAGATGTTGAATGTCACCGTCTCACCTTCTCTTTGATTTGCTCAGGTTGGGATTAACGTTCCTGTTCCTGTACCGTTGCCATTTTCTTCAACTGGATCGATGGCGTCCTTTGCGGGAATTCTAAATTTTTATGGTCTCTCTCTCTCCTCTCTCCTCTCTCTCTCTCTCTCTCTCATGAGCACACACAACCTACTGTCACCCTTGTCTTACCCCCAATATCCATTAGTAACTTTTTGGATGAGTGCTCAAAAGAAAACAAAGATAGGAGGGTGGGGTTTTACAACTCATAAGCCTTTTTTTGAATGTTCTGTTCACTTAGATCACTTCCCATACTTCACCTTTCAGCATCTCTGCTAAGGAACCTTCTCTCTCAACTATCGCTATTATCTTTTGCAGGGAAAGCAGGTATTCAATTCTATACGCAGGTCAAAATGGTGGCGCAGCAATGGAGGGGCTTAACCACCAAAAGAATCTCATCATCTATATCATCAGAGAGGGTTTTACCTCATCAGTCAGTTCCGTTGACCATGCTTACATCATCTGATTTATCAAATTGTGATACCTTGTCTTCTGCTTCTGCGACATCAGACGAGGACATTACAGACCAGGAAAGGCCAGTAGACATGCCTCCTGAAAGTGCTCCAGCCAGCTATGGGACATCAATGGGAATTCAGTCAACTTCAGTAGGTGCATCATTAGGGTTAACCCAAGCGCCTGACATTAATTTATGCTTACCTCAAGCTTTCAATTGGATAGAGGGTCGGCCTTCCACATCTCAGGTTATGGAAGGTATATCTCAGTGTCCAGATAGGAATTGGGTGCCTTCAAATGCGCCCACTAACAATAACATGGCTGAAGGTAACAGTGCTATAGCACCACCTGCTTCAGAGAGCTGTTATACGCATTTTCCAGCTCAACAAGATGACAGGTCAGAAGCTATTTTGTCAACAAACGACAATGGCGTTCCCTCAGATCATGGAGGTGCTTACGTACCCCTTCCACAAAACACTGACGGTACGTTACAAAGGACTGGTGCTATTCTGCATTCGGCGACCGAACAAGTTTACATGCCTATATTGTCAGACAGGAATATGGATGCTGGGGCATTGGCTCAAAGAATTGGTTCCTTCACAGATCCGTCTTCAGATGGATCATATATGTCTGCAACACAAGGGCACTTTGGTATTGCTATGCAGTCAAACGAAGAGGGAGTATATATGCCAATAGTATCTGAGGGGAACAAGAATGTGATCCCATTCCTAACCATCGCAGAGGCTGAAAAGTACATAACAATTTCAAAGGACTGACACAGTCAAACCTGCAACTTCTGAAAATAGACATCCGACGAGGCGGCGACTTTGATTAGTAACAAGATTGTGTTAACCATCTGGAAGACTAAGCTATTGCTGCAATCTAAAGAGAGAATGTACACAACGATACCTTGGTGAATTGACTATATGCGACCAACAGAGAGATCGTATGTCTATGTTATCAGGGAGTGCTAATGGTGAAAACGCCCATGGCCCATGGCCCATGGCCCATGATGGTAGTATGGTACCTCTCCTGACCGTGACGCCATGTTTGGCATCACTGCTAGAGTGCTAGTATGATTCTAATCAGATACTAGAGGTCGTGGACTAGATTTTTTTTTGGGGTACTACGGTTAGCTGTAAAATCGAAATGTACAAACTGGATATGTAAAACTAGATATTTAATCATCTTATATTTCTGTACATGTCATTTATCTACTAAGGATTTGATTCCGGAATTTCTGATTCTTCTTTTCTAGATTAAATAAATGCTTAGTTAGATAGTGGTTTCCTACTCATGAGTTCTTCCATTAAACAACCAAATTTAACTCTTGGATATTCATCATTCTAACATTTGCTATCTCCCTAAAAGTTCTCCAAAATTAGTACGAACAATGTCCTTCTTTAAGGCATAAATTAAAAACCAGTTAACATCCTTACAATTAAAAAAAAAAACCAAGAACGTGTATTATCTTTCGACTTTCATAATAGTGAGGTTTTATATCCGCAACATCAATTCAATACTAGTTGCACCAATTTGAATTCTATAACTACTTCTCTACATGTGCTAAGAATCATGTGCGACTTTATATGCTCTTTTTATGCCGAAAAAAGAAAAAAACAATACTTTTATAAATGTTAAAATCACTTCCAAATGTCATGCTGAACATAAGAGAAACTCGTTAGCTTTAAATGTTTTACTGTACTTGTTATGTGCAGAAGATACAAGTAAGAGAGCAAAGCAGTTAAACTGAAGTGAACTCAACAATGCAGTACACAACCTCGTACAACTGTTACCCCACAACTACACCCAACACACCTCTTTCCCTACTTACAACATCACTATACAAGAAACATGAAACAACATATTATCCAACAAGCATTAACATAAAATCATGTCATCATTACCACAAAAATGCAAGTGTCAGCAACTGCTTAGTAGCTGACTCAAGCCACATACCAATATCAGCAAACGCCAAGGCAATAACCAGCACTTCGAACCCATTTGTGAAGCATTGTGTCAAACTTCGACAGAGTTCTTCTTACCGTTACTCTCATGGTTTAGTCCTTGTTGTTGGCACTACCCTTATCAGGTACTTTCTTTGTTATCTTTACCCTTTTACTCCGTATCTTATTTCTTTAACTATGAGTAAAGTGTCCATCTTTTTGGATTATATTTCTTCTGTTTATAGAGTTGTGTTGTTGGATAATCATATGCTGTTTTGGTTTTCCTGATGTGGGTATATGATGAATTTTGTGCTGCTTATGAAGAAATTTGGAGGTTGTGGATTGATTTACCAGGGTGTTTATGAGTTGTTTGCATGTTTGAGCTTAGAGTGTGATTAGTAATGCAGTGAATTTTATGTAACTAAAATCTCATAAATGGAAGTTTTTACCTTTGTCAATTCTAAGTAGTTCAATTTTGTGCTGCTTATGAGGTTGTGCTGTTCAATAATCATATGTAATTTTGGTTTTTCTGGTATGGATGGTATGAATTTAGGCTGAATTATGCAAATGATGAAATGGTTAAACTTTGTATTGTGCTACTTTAGGAGGAAATTTGTAAGTTTTATGGAATTGGGTATAAGTTGATAGTCTTCTTGATGAGCTGATAAGTTGGGAACTTGGAACTTGTTACAGGGAAATAAATGAGTTTCATGTCTTGCAACAAGAGCAAGAAACAGCAATAGAATGCTTGTTTCTGCTAGATAAGGCTGAGGTTCCTGAAGATATGTGTGATATACCAGGAGATAGGGTGTATGTGAGCTCCTTGGTGATGAAAAAGCTTGCCGGGGTCCATTCAACTGAGTCTATTGAAGCTATAGCTCTCATGAGGTTTCCTAAGTATTTTTTGAATTTGAATGACAATCAAGTTGAGAAGGATTGTAAGAGATGGTTCTGTTGCGCATCCACTCATCGAATCCTAGTCCTTGAAGGAATCCAGGTTTAACGATACGTTATGCTCTCTTTGGTTTGTTGATGTGGAATCTTGTTGCTCAATTATGAATTTTTGTTTTACATGATTTCTGTGGTTTCCACTTCCACTAAAAGTCACTCGCAGTCTGGATTAGCAGTTAAAATCATTTGATGGATTTAAATTGTCTGTTTAAGTTCACACTTGGTCATGGATGTTCTTGGTAAAGAATGAAATATCTGTGCATGACCTTGGGGTGTTTCTCAATGTGAAACTGGTGTAGAACCAAGGAGTGTGAATACCAGTATAAGGAATTAAGGAGTTATTGTTCAATCTGTAATTCCTTGTTATGGCTTTTGATTTATCTGTATAGTTGTATAATATATGCATACATTACACGTGCGCTTTTCGTTCGATCGCATTAAGTAAAATCTCCATAGAGAAATAGCAACCTGTCCTCCCAACATATTCAAAGATACAGACATACAGTGTAAAATATTGAACTTGTTTGGATTTTCCATCCCACTGGATATGAACAAGCAGTGCCCTTGAGGGTTTTGGTATAATTGTGTAATATATGCACACAATACATGTGAGCTTTTCTTTTGATCCATTTGAGTAGATTCTTCATAGAGAAATAGCAACCTGTCCTCCCAAACATAATACAAAGATAGTGAAAAGAATTTAGCTTGTTTGGGTTTTCGATCCTACTAGATATCAACCATCAGTGTCCTGGAAAGATCATATTTGCAAAGTCCAGATGTAGTGCCTGGCTTTGGAAACATGGTACATTACTGCTGCTGTTTGGCCTGCTGTGTATGTTTCTAATTTGTATTCAAATTTTTGTCATTCATGCAGTATCTACTTGATCTCTTTTTGTATGACAATCTGAGAATTCTTATGACTTGGTACAGGATCCAGGAAATCTTGGCACATTACTTAGATCAGCCTTGGCGTTCAAATGGGTAAGCAAGTTGTCATTTTTATCTGCTACGAGATTGTTAAGGATCAGCAAACACCTCTTTGTAATATTAATGGACAATTGTCTAATTGAACGAAGAGTAGAGCTAAAAGCTTGCAAATGCATACTATTAAGCACTCATTGCACAATGTTGGACATTGCTAAGCTTTAAATTAAAGTTCTGAGCTGTTGAACAGTTTACTTTTATGCAATAACGGGTTTTTGTTCTTCGTTCAGATATGAAACCAACTTTGATACTCATGTTCTAATTTATTTTGGCCCCTCTAAAGTGATAGGACACTGAGTAGAAACCTGCCCTTAGGACACATAATTTAGGTGAATTTACTCTGCTCCTGACCTTTGCGATCGGCTCACTTAAAAATCAGTACAAGTTTGTTTCCTTTTCTCTTTTCCTGTAAACAAGTATCCTATGTGTAACAGAATGGTGTCTTCATGCTTCCTGGATGCTGCGATCCGTTCAACGAGAAGGCACTTAGGGCTAGCAGAGGTGCTCCCTTTCAGCTTCCTATAGTTTCTGGGAATTGGGCGCATTTTGAAGCTTTCAGAAATGAAGTTCAAGTGAAGTTGCTCGCTGGACATCCTGACAGTATCGATGAATCCAGGCCTGTATATAAGTTGTCCCAAGGGCTAACAAATTCTGTCTCTGATAAACCTTTATGTTTAGTTCTAGGCAGTGAGGGTACTGGCCTTTCAGAGAAAGCGAGACAGGCATGCGAACTGGTAAGCATACCAATGGCGGATAATTTTGAGTCTCTGAATGTCGCAGTCGCAGGTGGAATATTTATGTACATGCTACAATCTGAGAGACAAGAGAACCCCCTTATTGATTTGAGACAAAAGTCTCTTACAAAGTGATGCATTGTATCACTTCGCAGGCATGGAAGATCAGCACGCTTAACAGCTCATAAATAAACATCTTTCAATTTTATGCAAAGGAAATTTGCTTATGAATAATTTACTAATCCTTTTGCATTATTTTCGCTCCTGTGGCAAGGAGTGAAAGTTCCTTCTGGATTAAATTTGTGGATAATTTGTAAAAATATCGGTGGGGATGAAGAATAAGATTACAAATGGCCTGCTGTGATTGAGTTGAGCTGCAAATTAGAACAATATTGAAGAATAAGAGAACATTGTCAACAGGTATGGAGAAATCGGGGGTCAAGTTTGTAAGGTCCGTCTGGTATGTCAGAGTTGCGAGTATTCTCAAGCTTGCCAACAAGTATGGAGCAGTAATTGGAGCATAGAGATGCAGTTTGCAGTTTACCCCTAAACTGATAATGTATACTATATATCAGGTTTGTTAACTGAGTATCCTATCTCAAATTGAAGTCGATTTCTTCAGAGTTCCTGTGTACGGAGTAATTGTTTGATGGCTTCTCTTCTGTTCGACGTGTATCATATAGTTTTCATCTTTAATCCTCATTATAGTGGTTGTTGCTTGTTTGTGATGTGCTTGTGGCTTTGCTGGCACATAAATTGCTTTGAGAAATCATCTTTGATGTAGAATCTTGGAGGAAGTTTTTTAAGAGATTGGGTGATGAATTTTACTCAAAAAAATGCAGGAAGTTCAATAATCTCTCCCTATCCATAACATTTAGATCAATTGGTAAGGGATTGGTCTAGCTTAATTAAAGGTTTCAGGTTCGAGACTCTGAGAATGCAGCAGTGTTAAAACTCAAAGTGAGAGCTTTGCCGCCCTAGTGATCCTACCCGACTCAAATCCGGACTAAACTGAATGGTGAAAACCATAAAAAAAAATTCTCTCCCGGGTTACCTTCTTTTGGATTTGATATGCAGATTTAAAACAATAGGCCCATTGAGCTCAGCCGTCCCCATTGGACCTTAACAATTAAAAACCGGCCCAATCATTCACTAAATTAAACAAAAGGATAAAAAATGAAAACAACCCTGCGCAACGTAAGCATTTTTACATTGCAAGTTTTCTACTGTAATTCAAATACCTGCTACCCTAAATCCAGCTAGAGCTAACCACGTTACCCAACCTGATTTTTATACGGTAGAAAAAAAAAACTCTCTCCTCCTCAAAAAATACTATCTCTCTCTTCTCATGGAGAGTTCACAAGAGGAACTAGATCAACTACATAGATCCAACAGAAAAGTTAAACGTAAGGCATTACATCTAAACGAAAATCAATCATCCCAATCTGACCCTCTAGGCTCGGAAGTAGAAGCCATGGAGGATGATGCACCATCCCATGCCCCTGTAGTTCAGGACCCCCATCCGATGAATGCGCCCCCTACAAGGAAAACCTATAGAGATACGATTACTGGAAGCAGGGAGCAAAATCTCCAAACCTCCTATGTTAACCCCACCTTTGGGACGGAAGACGATGGAGATGTTTCTGATGATGATTCCATCCCTGAGGAGGATGACCCTAGATGCCCTACTATAACACTCTCTTCTGAGGAGAAGCGTGCATTACGGAGACCATGGAGGAATGCGCTTATCATCAAAATGTTTGAAAAAGGGGTAGGTTTTCTTACTCTTAAGCGTACTCTCCATAAAAAATGGGGATTAAAAGGTGATTACAATCTTATAGATATTGGGCATGATTACTATATTGTGAAGTTTGCCTGTTGTGATGATTATCATCATGTTCTCACAGAAGGTCCTTGGCTTATAGGGGATAACTATCTGACTATTCGTAAATGGGTTCCTAATTTTGTGCCTGATGAGGAACCTATACGGTTTTTGCTAGCCTGGATTCGAATCCCTAATTTGGGTATAGAATACTTTAATGAGCAATTCCTACAAAAGATTGGTTCTAAGGTGGGAAGAATTGCGCGTATTGATCAAACAACTGCTCGAGCAGAAAGGGGAAAATTCACAAGGCTTAGTGTGGAGGTTGATTTATCTAAACCTCTCTTGTCCAAGTTTCGTCTGCATGGAAAGGTATGGAGAATCCAATATGAAGGTTTACGTTTGATATGCTTTCACTGTGGGAAAGCTGGTCACAAAGAAGAGGTGTGTCCCCAACTCAGTCTGCATAATCAAGCTTCACTCATGCACCATCATGAAGGAATAACTCCTGTGGCTAACTCAACTCCCTTACCTGAGCCACGTCCTGAATACACTGAGGAGTTTGGGTCCTGGATGTTAGTTAAAAAGCCCTCCCAACGAAGAAACGCTAAGCCTATAGAACAAGGTCCACCAGCTACGAGTCAACCCAAGCAAACCAAGCCACCTCTCAACTCGGTGGAAAAGCAAGCAAACCCTAATCCGAACAATCCCAAGCCAAATATCACGAATAAGGAACCAGCGGGCCATAATGGAAGTAAGAAGGCTACTGCCTCGAATAAGGGTGCTAATCAAGCTCAGCAATCAGTAACTTCCATTCCTAGTGGTTCTAGATTTCAAGCCCTTGAAGATATGGAAACGGAAGATTCTACGCCAGTATCACTAGCAACTAATGATATCACTTCCCTTAATGCTATCACTACGTCTGATGTAATTATGGATACAGCTGATCTCCAGGATAATGGGATGGTTCAGGATAGTCCCATTGAGATAGTAAAGGATTCTGCGATCAATGTTGGAGGGGAAGATTCTGTGCAATCTACGGCAGAAAAGGAATTATTTGATTTGCTCAATCAACATGCCCCAAAAAAGCAAACCCTCACACAAAAGGGTCACATCCCTACATCAAGAACTAAACAAAGCCAGAACCCAGTAAGCCCTAACCCTACTTCCTCACGCATTCCTCTCCAGTTAAGGCGCCAAAACGTCCCTTTTCCATCTCACCAGCTCACAGCATTGACCAAGCAAACTCACAAAGACAAACAATCCATTTCACCGCACCCCTTACCTCACAATGACAAACCCCCAACCAAGAGTTTGCCCACTCGTCCAGAACCACCTGATAGGGCACCAGCTAGCCCTTGTCATCACCAATCCAACAAGATTTCCCCACATGGGGACAATGACTCGACTGGTCCACTCCATGGAAGTCGAGTTCCATCCAGTTCCAGTGGACTCACCTTCAAGGGACCTATTGTGCACGGTATCGGTGCCACACAGGATGCTGGGAGCTCTCCACAGGCTTAGTGCAGCCTTCCACCATAATACCCCAGTTATCCCCATGGATGTAAACCAAAGGTATCCTAATCTTCACCCTAATCTTTCTCCTCTGAGCATAATGATATGGAATGTTCAAGGGGCTGCTAGTAGAGGCTTCATGCTTACCCTCAAGGAGCTTATACATATTTATGACCCTAAGGTCTTTGCGTTAGTAGAAACTCATATAAGTGGTGTTCAAGCTGATCGTGTTTGTTCTGAGATTGACTTTGATGGCAAAATCCGTGTTGAAGCACAAGGATTTAGTGGAGGTATCTGGTTGTTCTGGCGTTCTTCTGAAGTCCTAGTCACGCCTATTTCTCTTCATCCTCAGCATATTACAGTTGAGGTTTCTCGGAGAGGTGAGTTACCGTGGATTTTCTCTGCCATTTATGCAAGCCCTCATGAAGCTAGTCGTCATGAATTGTGGGAGGCTTTAGGTGATTTTGCAAGGCTTAATAACAAGCCTTGGCTACTAGCTGGGGATTTCAATGAGACTCGTTCTCTTGAGGAGAGAACTGGCTCATCAAGCGATATGCATAGACGTTGCCGCAATTTCAGCAACTGGGTGGATGACCTCGACCTCATTGATCTAGGCTACTCAGGACCTAGATTTACTTGGAATCGAGGACTTGACCCTGCTACTCGTTCATCTGCAAGGTTGGACCGTGCGTTGTGCAACATAGCCTGGAGTGAGAGTTTTGAGAATGCTGCAGTCAAGCACTTGATTGCTCAAAATTCGGACCATACACCAATTCTTATTGGTGTCTCAGGTTTCTCCCCTATTTTGTCTCGAGATAGACCCTTTCGTTTTCAAGCGGCATGGCTACTACATGATAACTTCAATCAATTCATCTCGTCTTGCTGGGATAATCAACGAGAGCTACCTCAGGCATTGAGCAAACTAGCGGAGGATCTTACTGTTTGGAATAGAGAAGTCTTTGGTAATCTCTTTAAAAGGAAGAGAAGAGTGTGGGCAAGATTGGAAGGAGTGCAACGAAGGTTGGCGACTAATTGCACAAGTGATTTACTAGCGTTAGAGCGAGATTTGCGTGATGAGCTGGAAGTTGTTCTCGAGCAAATTAATCTCTTTTGGTTCCAGAAAGCGCGTACAAATAATTTGTATGAGGGGGATCGTAATACTAGGTACTTTCACACTAGCACTCTGGTTAGAAGAAAGTACAATAGAGTTGATTGCTTGCAAGATGCTAATGGTGAATGGATTTCTGATCCTGAAGATTTGAAGCACTTAGTGGTGGACTTTTTCAAAAAACTTTACACCTCTGAGGGCAGACACCATTCACCGGGCGTGACCCCTTCCAATTGCTTCCCTAGCATTAGTGAAGAGGAGCATAAGGAGTTATCTAAGGCCTTTACCAGCCTTGTAATCCGTGAGGCCCTCAATGAGATGAGCCCCTATAAAGCACCTGGTCCGGACGGCTTTCACGCTGTGTTTTTTCAGAGAAACTGGGAGCTGGTGGGTGAAAGTGTAATCAAGCTGGTAGCTCTTGTTCTTAATGGAACTGCCCTGCCCGAATTCCTTAATGACACTCTTGTTGTTCTCATCCCCAAGCAGCATACACCTGAAGGTCCCCAACACTTCCGACCAATAGCTCTATGTAATGTGGCTTTTAAGCTTATTACTAAGACTATTGTGTGTCGTTTGAAGGGGCTTATGGCCAAGCTCGTATCTCCTATGCAGGCAAGTTTTGTCCCTAAACGACAGATCTCGGATAATGTGGTAGTTCTCCAAGAAATAGTACACAACATGCGAACTCAAGGTCGAAGAACAGGTACTATGGTGCTCAAAATAGACCTCGAAAAGGCATACGACAGATTGGAATGGCCCTTTGTTCGTGAGACTTTGGTGGACGCAAACATCCCTCTCAATCTTGTAGAAGTTATTATGAATTGTGTTACCACAAGCAAAATGCGTTTCTTGTGGAATGGCTCGATGACAGAATCCTTCACTCCTACTCGAGGCATTCGTCAGGGGGACCCTTTGTCACCCTATGTGTTTGTGCTTTGCATGGAGAAGTTGTCACATATCATTGAAGGTGCAGTGGCTCAATCTAGGTGGAAACCGATTAAAACAAGCCGCAATGGCCCAGCCCTCTCACATCTTTTCTTCGCAGATGATCTCGTATTGTTTGCCGAGGCCAGTATCGAGCAAGCTCAAATAGTGCGTGACTGCCTAGATGCGTTTTGCACAATTTCAGGACAACGAGTCAGCTATGGTAAGTCTCGTGTCTACTTTTCTAATGGAGTTGAAGAGGAGACAGCTGCAAGTATTTCAGATACTCTTGGCATCCCTGTTACAGATGATCTAGGTAGGTATCTAGGGGTTCCTATTATCTCTAAACGAGTTAATAAGAGTACCTATTCCTACATACTTGACAAGGTGAATACTCGTTTGTCAGGCTGGAAATCAAAGTTACTCTCGTTAGCTGGTCGAGTGACTCTAGCAAAATCAACTTTGACATCCATACCTCTTTACTCGATGCAAACCTCGTTTGTGCCACGGTCTGTTTGTGATGAAATAGACAAAAAGGTGAGAGGTTTCATATGGGGAAGCACAGAAGAGAGACGCAAGCTTTACCTTGTGGATTGGAATACTATTACTCGTCCTAAGGAAGCAGGAGGACTGGGCATCAGATCGATGAGACAGTCCAACACAGCATTCCTCTCTAAATTAGGCTGGCGTATGCTGACTGAGCCCAACAGCCTGTGGTCTAGGGTTCTTCGATATAAGTATGGCGAGGGACGTTGTGATATTGACATGATCAATTCCAGGAATGGCAGCTCCAATGTTTGGAAAGGCATTGTGCATGGGGCTGAGACCCTCCGCAAAGGTATGAAGTCGGTTATTGGCAATGGCACAGGCACCTTTTTCTGGACACAAGGCTGGATTGACAATACTCCGCTACAAGAGAAAGCTACTCGTGAGCTAGTGGATGAAGAGTTGGCCACTACTGTGGCTGAGATGTGGGGAGGCCAGACGTGGAAATGGCACTTGTTTGATACACTCCTTCCCCCTGATTGCTTGCAAAAGATTGCTTCCTACACTGTAGTTCCTCTTGAGGATGCGTATGATAGGCTTTCTTGGCATGCCTCGTCTTCGGGTGAATTCAAGGTTAAGTCAGCACTTGCCATTGTTCGGGAACCCCTTGCGGATATTGTTGATAATCGCTGGAAGAAGATTTGGAGTCTTAAAACAACTCAGAGAGTTAGGACCTTCACTTGGATTCTGGTGCATGGTAAGCTTCTCACGAACAAGAGCAGGGTCAGGCGCCATCTTGCTACTGATTCTTCTTGTGGAGAGTGCCCTGGTATTGAGGAAGATGAAGTACATTTACTTCGTGATTGTTCGTTGGCAAGAGAGACATGGCTCGATATTGTCCCTGCGCACAAGCAACGAGCTTTCTTTGAACAAGAGTTGTCCTCTTGGCTTTTTGAAAACATCAGCACTGGTTCCTCTTGGGATGCGGTGTTTGTCACTACGTTGTGGTGGCTGTGGAAGTGGAGGAACTGTCGGATTTTTGGGAGAGGTGTGGATATTCCGCATCTCAAGCATACTTTCATAAAACATCAGGCCTTGCAATATCTCATTATAGAGGAGGAAAAAACTAAGGCATTGATTGGAGGGAAGAGGAAGCGCCAAGAAGTCATTGTGAGCTGGACTTTCCCGCCAACTGGGTGGTGGAAGTTAAATACTGACGGAGCTGCAAAAGGCCACCCTGGCAAGGCTGGAGCTGGGGGAGTTCTGCGCTCTTCTAATGGTGAGTTTATTAGGGCATTTGCGATGTCGTGTGGAGTTTGTCATGCTGAAAGAGCGGAGCTCTTGGCTGCCTTCAATGGTCTGAAAATGGCGCATGCATTAGGTGTGAACCAGATGATGCTCGAGTTGGATTCAGAAGTTGTGGTTCGTTCCCTCAATAGTGAGACTCCCCCCTGGGACCCCAATTTTTATCTTGTCGTGCAGTGCCAAGGCTTGATCAGAATGGCGGGGTGGCAGGTGGTGGTGAAGCATGCCTATCGTAAAGCTAATGGTGTTGCGGATCGTCTTGCAAATTTGGGTGCGGGGATGGATGGAGGCTATGAGGAGTTCAGCCACCCTCCGTCGATCTTGCATGATGTCTTACTTTACGATTTATTAGGGTCTTCTAAGACTCGTTTAGCTTAAGTCTTTGTTTGTTGTTGTTGTTTCCTTTCCTTCTTACCAAAAAAAAAAAAATTCTTAGATTTTGTGTTCACCATTGTGGGTGCTCCAAGGATTTGCATTTTCTATCAAATATTTTCTGTAATCTCTTCTCTGAATAACCAAAACAATGTCTAGTACGTATACATTTATCTTACTTATGATTGCACATTTGCACCTCGTTCGTTGTTCTCCTTTCATGTTGATTATGCATGATTGCATGCATGCTGCTTGTTATTCAAATCTTACTTGGTCACGATGTGTACCATAACTTGATATGGTGTCTCGTGTAATATAATGAATCTAGTATCACATATTGTAGTTTTGTTTTCGAAAGGTAGCTACTTTATAATACTTGAACCACCTTAATATTGTGTCAACTATCAATCAAAATTTCAAAATGTGCGTAATTGTCAAGCATAGAAATATAATATCCCATTATGATTATCCTTTTCTATCTTCTCTCCTAACGAACTATAATTCTATCTTCTATATTAAAATATTTTCTCTCTAATCTCAAGTATTTTATAAAATATATTTTGAAACATCTATTCCCCTTGACTAATAAAATATTGAAGATATTGATCTAAACATTTTTTTTCTCATAATACGATGTTTTACATTTTCTTTTTTTTTTGGTAGAACGTTTTACTAATAAAAAAATTCTCTCATCTACTATATACAGTGATTATGGTGAGTTTTTGATATATACTTTTCTTTCTCACTTTGTATATATTAGTTGATATGAAATATCTTTCTGAATATTTAACTACACTTATTTATGAATTCTACCACTAAAGAATTATTTTTAACAATATTAGATTAGTATCACCTCATGTATATCTTATACAGAGTACTACTTCAACTGAGTAATAATTCCGTCGATATTTGTCTTTAACCACCCAATTAATAAACATTTGTTTCAAAGTTAATATTTTCGATAAATAATATTTTTTTTTTCTCGAAAGTGTGAGAAAACAGTGGACAAAAATTAGACAATAAAATAATGTTTTACTTTCCATTATGTCTACTCTTTTTCCCATTCTAATTTTATCTTACTATTTACTCCCTCTGAACCAACCATTTCTGACATTTGACTTTTTGACACTATTTGAATGAATGTTTCTATCAAAGTCACATTTGAATAAATTACGCGATGTTCTTTTAGTTTATTATCTCTTACCAACTATTTTTAATATCTTATAATATCCAATATGTTTTAACTCAAAATTTAAGTTTCCTCATTAGCAGTCATAAGTAGATATTATACACTATAATATTATTTTATCAAAGATGATCCACCTTTTCTTTTGTCTTTTTTTTTCTTTTACAATAATACATTCTCTCTATAAATGAGTTATAGAAACTTTCACACTAATTTATAAATTTTTCTTAGAAGGTTTGTTATATGAATAATTATTTCGATTCACTTTAAAGTTCTATATGTATAGTGTAAATATTATATTTTGAAGAAAAAATGACTTGGACGTAAAATTGTATTATATGTATGTTTAATTTGAGCAATGAAACTTTATATCTATCATATGTTACAAACTACATGATTTTTTTTGTCGAATTATAAAATTATTTACAAAACCGTGCCATAATGGCACGGGGTATTAAACTAGTATAAGTTCAATTGAATAACCATAAAGTAAGTCATATTGTCAATGATATTTATCACTATATTCTAATATTTAATATTGTCATTGAGTAATTATAGTTAATTCATAAAATAATTTTAATATTGATTATCATCTTTCAGTGATATATTGCAACAAAAGTTACACTATATATAGGTGATTTATTAAAAATAAATTATTAAATTGTCTAATTAATATAAGGAAAAAAAAAACTAACAACAAAATAAGTTACAAAACGGATTATTCGAGGTAGACGGGATGTGGAACTTGCTGAGAGTGCAGCTGCTAGGTTGGGTGTATGGTTAGCGAAGGAGGCGAAGTTTGATAAAGTGATCTTGGAAAGTGACTGCCTCAATCTGATACTAGCTCGATCTCCAGGGGAAACAAGCGGGACGTAGCCAGCGAGATATCATTCTTGATGACATTTGCCATTTAGCACTTTCTTTTGATGATTTCTTTTGTTCTCATGTTAAGAGGGCGGGGAATACAGTAGCTCATTGTATGGCTAGAGTTTCTCCTCCTGACAGAGTTGGGAAGACATTTGTATCCGGTTTTCCGCAAGGAATTTTGGCCTTGTCGGAAATTGATCTATATAAATAACCCCACTCCTGCTTTTATATTAAAAAAAAAAAAAAGTTACAAAACGGGGGCAAAAACTAAATTATGTAAAGAAAAATCGAATAGGAACGTGATCGATCGTGCGCAAAAGCCTTAGAGACCGCGACTTTCTTCGGTCTTCACCATCCAGATGAGTTTAATTGGCCGCTACGCCTCCATATATGCATGATATACTTCAATACTTGCCAACAATATTTTGCACCCTTCAGATCATCCACGTTACTCATGCACTGTCATTAAACGAGAATGCTACACTATGAGAAAATAACGGAGGAAACGCTCAAGTGGAGATATAGGGCGTGTTCGGTAACAATAGCTGTTAGTAGCTGTCAGCTGTAATCATTAGCTGTAGCTGTTATCAGCTGTCAAAATACTAGTTGTTAGTTGTAGCTGTCAATGTGAGAGTGTTTGGTAAATACATTAGCTTTAGCTAGTGAAAATATTGGCTTGTTCATTATTTTTAATTTATTTAACATATATCCACAAAAAAAAAATATATCTTTACACCGC
>CAAKMY010026143.1:4078-22492 GCA_901111285.1 Corrigiola litoralis | reverse complement strand
TTATTTAAATTTGTATATACAATTATTAGAAACTAAAAACTCAAAACTGCAAACTGCAGTGATACC
Source organism: Corrigiola litoralis (assembly GCA_901111285.1). Taxonomy (NCBI): domain Eukaryota; kingdom Viridiplantae; phylum Streptophyta; class Magnoliopsida; order Caryophyllales; family Caryophyllaceae; genus Corrigiola; species Corrigiola litoralis. Next base: position 22,426 of record CAAKMY010026143.1, on the reverse strand, counting down.
GAACGAGCCCTTAACTTTTAGATTTGCATTTTATTTTTTTTCATAATTTTACTTTTAGATGTGTATTTAAAATAGGTGCTATACATAGTTAAAATTTTAAATTTTTTCTAATATATTGTTTGAACGATTGATGGTCGAAATATGGTTTTAAAATTAAAATAATGTCAAATAACATATAATGTAGTGAATTGTGTTGGATGAATGGACTCGTTTGAACTAATCACAAGTTTTGTTCATTAAATTAATTCAGTCTATTGCACTAGTTCTATTCAGTTTAACTAAGTGTTGATTGATTTTAATATGTTTAGTGCAATCCATTTTGAATCAAATAAATTCACTAAGTTCAGTTTAGGCTAATTAATATTAATTTTAATTTAGTTTTGGAGGTAGACCGTCTATTTTTATCTTAAAAGTAGATCAAGTCATGCTGACCCAATAAAGGCATATAAATGCATAACTTAATTTAAGCTTTTAGGAGCTTATGAAAATTTAGCTAATAAGGAACTGGTCTACTTTTCTAATAAAAGTAAACAGTCTTTTCAAATAATTTGTGTTTTCCAATTTAGAAAAATTAAGCAAAATATTGATAAAAAAACTAAAATCAATTTTTTTTAAAAGATAAAGTAAAATAAATAAAACATGGAATATAATCTATGAGTCCCCACTTATGGGGAACCGGCCTACCGACCTTTGATTAAGTAACGACATCTCACTATCTTAAAATACCTGTCTCATTGTCTGTTGTACTTGGAGACCACAAAAATAGCCAAATATTAGTTTTTTTTTATTTTTTTTTTGAAGGCAGCAAAATATAAGTTGAGTAACAAGTAATCTGGTAGACACAAACAGAACTGAGTTTAACAGTTTATGCTCCTCAACTCAACTCAACTCAACTCCCATCCAAACTCTATAACCTTTGACCCTTCTACACATTAGTATCACTATTCACTATGGAAGATAATAATAACAATGAGAAGGTGAAGATAGTGAAAGTGAAGGTAACAGAAGCAACCCCTGAAACCTTCCAAGAGTATGGGCAAGTCATCCAGGCTTCCCTTGATGGTGATCACTTTGGCCCTCATGATGCCCAGCTAGACCTCTCCCGTGGCACTCCCAGGTTAGAGACTTCGATATGTTTTCGTATAAAGTCTTGTATGAGACCGTCTAGTCTTAACAGTGGTCGTTTTTAGACTGTTTTGTCTAATAGTTTGTGATGTTTTCATGGGTTGTTTTTGATTAACATGCATTTTGTATTTGTTTGTTTTTAATAGTTTCTGAATGAATTCCGGAACGGAAAGTTTTGGGAGAGACCGTAGATGGAGCCATGCTGGCCCGATAAAGGCATATAAATATATAACTTGACTTGGGCTTGGGCTTGGGAGCTTAAATAGATTCTGCTTGCAAGGAGTTCGTCTACTTTTATAATAAAAATAGACTATCTTTCCTAAGAATTTGTGATTCCTGAACTTGGGCTAATAGAGAAGTGAGTAGAAGTAGTTTGTTGGACTCATCAGATTGTCACTTTTGTTGGGTATGTTTGTTTTTCCTGGGAATTTTGTTCAGTTTTGTTGGGCAGCAGTATAAATGTTCTTCATTTTCAGTATGGATTATTTCTGATATTGGAATTGTTTGTAGTATCCAGGATGACTTTTCACTTACCTATGAGTGTATGACCTTTTAAGTTCGCACAAAATCTTAGAAGAGACCGTCCACTTAACGAGCTTCATGGTAAGCTAAACCAACTCAAGCTTCCTACGAGCCCTAGTCAAATTAGAGACTTATATCCCTTTGTTGGGCCAGCGTGGCTCCTTCTACTTTTATGATAAAAATATTTGGTTTCTCTCAAGACTTTCTGATAAGTTCGTTACTGTTTTGAGGGTTAAGTTGGATTTCAAGAAGTTCTATGTGGAGTTTGAAATTAGATGTAGCTATGCTAGAAAACAAACATGGTCTAGATGTATCTACACCTTAACATTAGATATAGTCCATCTTTTTGGGAATAGATTGTATTTGAAGAGTTTTGGTTTATATGTACGTGTGGTATCTGTTGTTTGTTTGATGAAGGATGGCACTATGGCAGTTTGCAGTATTAGTTGGTCGATCTTAATAATTTACAGATATGACATGGCAAGTTTTCTTCTTTTGAGTAGTTGCTTACTCTTTTGAAATTACCAATCACAGGACTATTTGTGTTGTTGCTCCTGATCATTTCTTGAATAACATAGAATCAAATTTCTATCGGGATAGAGGTTGGTAATCTGGCTCGTCTAGTTCGAGGGGATGATCAGTGCGAATGGTAATGGTATTCTTAAACTGAGGAGTTTTAAGGAGGAAACTGTTTCAAATGGAATAATTATCCAAACACTGCTTACATTCACCCCCTAGAATGGCTTTACAAGAGCCTTGATCATGCCTATCATACAAGCACGAACTGATACTCTGAAAAGTGTCTTGTTCTCTTGCATAATTGCATCTTGTACTTTCTCGAAATTCTACCATCTTGATTCTATTACTTGGCGAGACCTTATTACAGTAGACAGATACCTCCTTAAATATCTTAAGATGATAACATTAGCTCCTTCATTATCACAAGAGAAAGTCTCTGGGTTCTTTCTTGGTGAAATTCTCCTGTAGTTTGTAAGAATATGCTTTCAGATTATTACTGCAAACAATGAGGCAAACATGTAAGAGGGAAATTGAAAGCTATAATTCACTGATGTGGGTGTTGGAGGGAGCAAACCATTCTTTTGACAACCAGCTTTGATGCCGCTCCTTAATTATTTCTGTCTGTAATTTCTGTAGAAACTACTGAGCACCGACTATTTAATCTAAGTTTTGTTTACTGCATTTGCCTCAGAGTTCATAGTAGTTCATTCATACGTATTAGAATTAATTGGACGAGAAGTTTATGAATTCTTACATCTGTTTGATCATATAAACTTGGTCTTGTGTTCAATGTTAAGTTGGATTTCAAAATTGTATCAGGATTTAGAAAACAGATGAAGGTGTGGTAGAAAACAAACATTGTGGTTACTTTTGCCCTACCTTACATTGGATGATATCCGTTATATGTGGAATAGATTGTACATTGGGAAATTTTTGGTTCAATGTGCAATCTCTCGTGGATGGGTTGTATGGTTGATGAACGATCACAGTTTGCACTAGATTTTGGTAAATTAGAATTAGGGAAAATTGCCAAACACTACCTTTAAGTTTTTCCATTTTTGAAATTACTACCTATTACAAAAAAATTCTTCAAAACTACTACCTACCATAGTACCAAGTACAATTTTTTGTACTTTTACTACCAACCCCCATCTCCGGCATAAAAGTAAAAAGAAGAGTGACCATTCTTCAACCCTTCCAACTAAAGAATGTGGTTCTCCTGAGACAATCTAATGTACACAGAGAATAAGAAGACAAGACACATAAAAGTAATTATATGGATCCCCAACGCTTTAAATGAATTGGAACATAGACAGGGATGGTGATTCTAGAAAGCAAGCTATAATGGACGATTAAACCCATTATAGTTGGATGATCCTGTTTCTAGGAAGTAAAGTTGTTTGTTCAGCAAACGAAAAGCAACATCTACGCCAGGGTCAATAACTAGTTGGGGAACTGAAAAGGGATCAGTGTAGTTATTCTAATTTGCAGCTTTGAGCATTAGTGGACATAGGTTTAGCTGTTAGCAATTATGACATGATTGTGTATGCTTAGTAGCTTATCCAAACTGAAACTCTCATTATGTAATGTGGTTCGTGTGAGATTAGACTTTGGCTGATGCATATTACGTAGAATTACTGCTTGTTTTGAACAGATCTAAATCAGATTCTTTAGCAATTTAGAAAGATCCCAGCCAAGTTTTCACGAAGCTCCGTGAGAGGCGAATGTATAAGATGTATGCTGATTATGATCGAGTTCTTATCCAGCACAATAACTAGAAATAATGTACAAGTTTTTCGACTTGTCTTCTTCTCGATTGTAATCATCTCATGCTCTGCAGATTTGAATGTTATCTGGTCTGAAGAGTAGATTTTTTATAAGATTTTATTTTTGAAATAATTTCTAATTTCTAGTATCAACATCACATAAGGATTTGTAGCTTAATCATCTTGAGAGAAAGGAAATTGGAAGGGTGAAACAATCATTTTGTATTTACTTTTTGCCGGAGATGTGGGTTGGTAATAGCAGTAGAAAAAAATTGTACTTTCATTAGTAATTTTATAGTTTTTTTATTTTTTTAAGGTAGTAAGTTTAAGAAATGAAAAACTTGGAAGGTAGTTTTATATTCCACAAAATTATTACATGGCAAGTGTTCTTTCTTTGAGTAGTTGCTTGCTTTTTTCTGAACAAACCAAGTGCAGGACTATCTCTGTTGTTGCTGCTGGTCATTTCTTGAATAAAACAAACAAAAGTTCTTGTGACATCGTGGTTAGTTATTAACCTTGTCTACTTGTAGGGGATGATCAGTGGGATATATTCTGTAATTGCTTTAAATTGAGGAGTCTTTCCCAGAATTTTCTATCAAAATTAATCTGTAATTCCTTGAACTATGTACAAAATTTGCTCGCTCAGAACGGCTTTACAAAAGGCTTGATTCTTAAACATACATCCACGTATTGACCCTGAGGAAAGTGTCTTGTTCTCTTGCATAGTTTTATCTTGTTCTTTTCCGTGCCCCGGGGTGATCATCACCACCTGCACCTCACATCTCGGCAAAAATGAGAAAGCTAGAGCCTTTGTAAAGTAGACACAATACTCATCGAATACGTTTTTGTGGTTTTTACCATCCAGACTATACTCATCGAATACGTTAAGATAATAGATAGTAGCAGCTTCATGTAAGGGGGGGGGGGGGATGAAAGCTGTAGTTTACTGATTTGCAGCTAGGTAACCATTGTTTCTGCAAACTGCTTATATATATGTTGCTTTATCAATGTGTCTGTAACTTCTGTGAAAAGTAGTGACCATTTTTCCAGTCCTTCAAAATCTAAGTTGCTAGTTCTGCTTACTGAATTTGTCACAGAGTCCACATTTTTATTTCAGGTTTTACATAATGAACCTTCGAGATCGAGAACTGAAGTTCTCAAAAATCACCCATCATGCAAGTGTGACTCAGTGCCTTGGTTCTATTGGTGGCCATGTTTGGTATCTTGGAGTCGCTAAACCATCAATAGTGAGTCGTGTGAATATAGATGATTTGAGCAAAAAGATTTCCAAGTCACCTTGTGGTCATCTATATGTGCCTCCCAGTGTGGATGAAGTGCAAGTTTTCAAAATCACAGGCCCCAAGTTTCTTAAGCTGAATGCTGGGACATGGCATGCTGGACCGTTGTTTTCACATGATGCAATGGACTTCTACAACTTAGAATTGTGTAATACCAATGTAAGTTCTCTACTCATACTATGTTGACTTTTCTCAGTGAGTCCTTGATATAAGACCAGCTCTGCTTCTGATTGCATAGACATAGTACGGTATAACAAATTACGTGCATGTTCTTTGTGCCCAAACAAATAACAATCAAACCTACTTACACCAGATTGTTTCTTTAGTGTCCATTGTGTGCAGAGTATAAAAGTGTGATATTGAACTTGCTGACAAATAATCGAGGAGCAACTATCTTATATATGCTGAGTTGTCATTTGCCACCAACCTTCTCTTCCCAGTGTGTGTTATTGTGTAATTACTTTAATATGAATGTACATTTACTTTCATGTGGTTTACGTCTGTGTATGTGGTTGTTTACGTTGTTCGGTTCCCTGAGGTCCATTTCTTAACCCTTTGAACAACAGTGGCTCCTAAAGCTGTGTTGTATAACAATTTAGATGTCCTTGGGGCATACATAGCCCAACTTGGCATGTTAAGGTGGTGTATAACCTACGTGCTTCTTAGCCAATAATAAATAAATAATTGAAAAAGGAAACCTGGTTTAATAACTTTAGTTGGCTGCGTTGTTGGCAGTCAAATTTATGTCACTAAGATTATATTTCACCTCAAGCACCATATGAAGTACTTGTTCCAGATGTTTTGGATACTTGACACTATGTTGGGCCTGAACACGCAAATTATCTTCAGATGGTCTACTTGCCGCTTGGAGATCACTTGCAGCCAAAATTTATGTAAAGATGGATGAACTAGTCATCTGCCCTGCAATTGCTGAGATTTCCATGATTTAACCACCATGGTTCATTTGTTTCCATGTTTCCTGAATTGCCTTCATTCTTTACGGAACTGTTCTTACTATTGCAATTGCTTTCTTTGTAGGAGGTAGATCATACAACTCATGACTTCGGCAAGGAGAATGGGGTACTATTTGTGTTCGATGAATAGGTGAACACATATGTTCTGGTTTTCAGGTTGCCAACTCTCCTAGCTTGCTCGTAGATTGACTGATAGTAGGCAGAGCTGCACTTCCAACTGAAGAGAGCCTTACGTCTAGTCTTTGTAATTTTCTTGTCCATATTTGTATATTTTACGACTCGATATGTAGTAAGTCCAAGATATCATTATTACTTACAATGATGCCCTAATATACCTGATTTTTTAATAACAACTTTGATGGTTTCATTCTTACGTCTCCTTCTCACCCAGATTATTCTCCAAGTGCGACAGTTCCATTGAAGCTAGATGGACAATCAAACAAAAATTAATGAAAGTAGAGGACATGGTTAAGAGTTCTTAAATATCGCAACAGTAAATCTCACCGATTTATGAATGCTACTTTTAATAACCGAAGATATCAACCATAAACGTTAATACGTTATAGCAATTGTCAAGGCTTATCCAAAACCAGAATTTTTTTGACAGTTCAGATGTGGTCATTAACACAAATGAAACTATTGATTTTTGGAGCAGCCACTTCTCATACTAATCATACATAATAATACAATGTTCTAAACTTCTAATAAAAAATAACAAAAAGGAGCTTTGTGAGAAAAGGGAAAAAAAAAAGGCTCAAGGGAAGTTCAGGGGCATTGCCAAAATTATATAGGGAGAATATAATTATCTGAACATCTTCACATAGGCATATCTCCCATCATCTGCAGACAAAATGGCAGTACAAAAAGGATCAATATCATCAGAAGTGGCTGTATATTATGGCGAATTTCTGAGTAGGAGACGGTAAGTTGGGTGGAGACTTGGAGTGTGTAATGTCTCATCCAAGACAGGTAACTAACCTTAAAAATGTCCCCAAACATCCCTTGCATAGGATTTTTACGTTGCACTCCAAAGAACTTCTCTGCTATATCATCTAAGAACTGCACCACATAGCCAAGCCAGAACTCAAATTTTTGAAATGGCAGTAATAACCAAACTCAGATGGTGTCCATTGAGATGTCAAACTCATAAGCGATCATTAATTAAACTTTTAACATGAAGCTCAAGCAAATAAAAGAGCTGGTCGCCAATTAACCTCGTTAAATGCGGGATCTCTATCAATGCTAGACTTATAGTTCTGTCTCAATATTTGGAAAAGAGGCAAAGCATCCCTTTCCAACCTGCACAGACCAGATAGAGAGTAATCAGACATAACCTAACCAAAGAATCTTTCCACTTCTGCACAGAAATCAAAATATGAAATCTGCATCATACACCTTAAATAGCCCAAAAAAGGGAACCCAAACGTGTAGATGAACCAACATAAGCTCATAACAGTTCAGTAGTCTAGAGAATATGGTAACTTCTACACTAACAGGCAAAGGACCAATGTCATATGATCGTGACACTGTTTTATTATCTTCTAAACATATAAAATTCTCAAACCTCAATGTTTTTACTTTCCGAGGGGAAGACTCATGAACAGGGTATGCTGAGGAGAAATAAAGTTCAGGGGCCAAACCCCAATATTATAGTATAACAGAATTGAAATTCAAGCACTTGAACCAAAATCATCATTTCGGATCAGACATATCTTTATGAGAAAATAGACAATATCGCGAGGTAGAAAAAGAATTGTATGCATCAATTTCTTCAGCAGTCTATGCTACAACCTTTTATCTAGGAGCTTCACAAGCAGGGGACACAAATGAAATAAAATTCCAATTTATTTCCACCACGTATATGACATATTGAACAATAAGAAAGCAGTTAAGACTAGTGACTTACATCTGCAAGAGATAACCAATAAACTGCGTAAGATCCGATTCTGGGAATTCAAGTTTTTTAGATTCCACCTGCTTCTTCACCTCATCCATTATATAGTTGGCTTCCCTCAGGTTACCTAAAGCTAGATACCTGCACATAGAGAAAGAAACCCTCTTGTATCATCAAAATCTATCTCTCTATATATATCTCTCTCTAGGACACACTCTCTTCCGTGAAAATATATTGATGCAAGTCACCCATGAATCCATGATTCTTAGTCAGAACCTTGATGATCGGAAGGTCCTCATACTGAATGCAATATTCAACAGCATAAGATGCGAGAAAAATCACAACTTTTAACATTCTGAGAACTTCCAGTCTAATAATAAACTATATTAAGGCAAAGCTATTTGAGCACAATACATTGTTTAACCTCCAATATGGATTTTTTGGTTGCAAATATCACATGATACATTAGTAGATTATTTTATTCTATTCTAGGTGCAGTGGAACTTACATTAGAATAGCACGTGCAATAGCCAAGTCATCCTCCCCGGGATAACACTGCAGAGTCAGAAAAAAGAGCCTTAATATAGGATTGAAAACAAATACAGTAACAGGGGACTTCAAGCAATCAAGATCCACCCCTCCCACCCGGGATTGTTGTAAGAAAGCATATACTGTATAATACAGTATTCTACGGCTACAAATTTTGGACTCAAGCTGCATCTGAACAGAATTCATCATTACAAGGTTTAAGAAACAGACAACTTCAGATTTGAAATAGAAAACATACCTTCTCCAAAAAATTAACTAGTATGGAGGCAAACTTCTCTGGGTTGTTCCCACGTATAAAATGGTATGAGACTTTCGTCATATCCTGCAATAATACAAATACATGGATATAAATCACACCAGCACTCCGTGCTATGAATGAGATAACAAGTAAGAGAATATGTATACTCAAACTTCCCCCAAAAGGGGCAGGGGGCAGGAAAAGCAGTTGTCTACTGAAGATAAGAAAGTTAAGAAAGTGAGAAAACTAGAAAGATAAACCAAAGGGGATTAATTGGCAATTCAAACTCTAAGCATAGATATCAAAGACCACATTATATTACTAGTAGATGGAAATCTTGGACCATGGTCCTTAATACAAGAACAACCCAGCAGTTGAAGTATTAAAACAAGAGGTGGCAAGTAGTCCACTCAAAAAGTAACTATGAGCAACCAAGCAAGGGGAGCAAGGACCTGACCAATGAGCACTGGACAGGACTGATGGCACAAAAGGATCCATCCCCCCCCCCCCCCCCCCCCCCCCCCCCCCCTCCCACCCCACCCCAGCAGGATGCATACATCTGATCTGAGAACCAAGAATCTACCATGCCCCAACAAAACATCCTTTCCTGTTAGCCATTTCCTTCACCTCGCCTTATTTTCATTTATTTTCAAAAAAAAAAGATAAGTTCATAAGAAATAAGAAAAACTCAGGAAAAATAAGTAAAGTTCAAGAAAAAAAATAAAAAGAAGTAAATTTCAGGAAAATAAGTAAAAATAAGTAAAGTTGAGCTATCAAAACAACATGAATCAAAAAAAAAAAAAAAATTAAGTAAAGTTCAGAAAAATAAGTAAAATAAGTAAAGTTAAAAAAAAAAGTAAAAATAAGAAAAGTTCAAAAACAATCAGGATAAATAAATAAATTCAGATAAGATAAGATAAGTGAAAGTAAGTTGAAGAGAATTAATGATTGTGGATCATGACGTCAATGATTATTTAAATCCTCAATAACTTGTACATAAATCCTAGCACTAATGCACGGATGCAAAAAGAGATATCAAATGAAAACCAGGTTTATACACAATATCATAAAGGGACTCAATTCAAAACCTTAATTGGAACATAAACATAATAAAAAGCATTATCATTAAAATGTGAAAAATTATCAGGTTTCATACATTTCACTGAAGGATGTATGGCAAGTAAAAAAAAGGAGAAGCTTGAACCAAAGTCGAATAGATAATGGTGTAAATTTGATCAACGAGGTCCAAAATGCAATCAAATCTATTCTAAACAAACAATTTGGATTCTATTTCGAAATATTTGAATTGAGATTTTAAAACTTCGGGCTATCAGATTGGGTTTCTCCAAATACAAAAGTTAAAGTTTGTAGTTTCTGGGAATCCTCTTCTCCAGCCTAACCAGTCATCACGCATGCCCTTGATTTTATGAATTTTAACCAGTTTACATGCAAATCGTCTAAGTGCAGGCTCAAAATAGGTCTGATAAATCTATGTTATATTATAAAGGGGAAAGGCCTTATGGTTGTCACATTAATGTATTGCCCCTTTTACCTCTTAACTTTGAAGAAAATGGATAAATTAATGGTTGTCACATTAATGTATTGCCCCTTTTACCCTTAACTTTGAAGAAAATGGATAACTTTGAAGAAAATGTGTTAGTGCAGGCTCAAAATAGGCCTGATAAATTAAAAACATAACGGTAGTTTTTATCTAGGGTTTTATTTGGAAATTGCAACACTCCTGATTGGATTGGATTTTGGACTGAATCATATTGAGTTAAAAGCGAATTTGGGATTTGATTCAGATAGAAGAAAAACCATTATATTTAGTGTTGGATTTTGACCAAGGATAATCCATCGCAATGGACCCAATCTACACCCCTACCTAGAGGTGATAACAATAGCATGTTAGCAACCAAATAATTACACTATGAACTTACCGCCTCCATGGTCTCGGAATATATATACTCTGCAAGCATAGCATGTAGCTCAGGGGAGCCACTCTTTTGAGCTCCAAACTCCATAGACCACCTACACAACACACACAAAAGTACAAGTTAGTTCAAAAGACAATTCAACCATACGAGAGTGTAAAATATCATTTAACAAATACTTCCTATGTTTCTATGTATGTGTATTCTTCATAGTTGACTTTTTGGGCGAAAGTTCCAAAATTTACAAAAAGAAAATATCATAAAATATAACATTGACATAAATCATCAATATTTATTATCAAAATATGTTATTCATAATGGTATTTTTAGCTCAAAGAAATAATATATAAAATGCGAAAAATAATGGTCCAAGTAATGTATCAAAGACTACAAAAAGTCAATTATGAGAATAAACTACAACGGAGGTACGAAAGTATGACTTTCACAAATACGATATCTATATATCATATTCAGCATCATGTTATATAAGTTTGTTCTCATTCCACGCTTCAGTGTCCAAAAAAGGACCATTCAAGAACTGAAAAGCACATTACTACGGAAGTTTATTCTTATAAGGACACTCTGAAATACCAATTTCTCTGGTATTTTCAGTTTTTAAAAGAAAAGATCTTTTTAGAAAGAGGACTTTTCGAATTTCAATGGACATAAAATCTTGCTTACATTGCTCAACTTTTAGTGGATCAAGGGGATATGTTTTTTATGATAAAAATAACTCATAGCTTAGTAACTCAAACTAAAGAGAATTAATACTCTTGAAGATATTCCACATGCACCTGTCCTGATCAAGTTAAGGGATATCTCACCTGAGAGCAGCTTTCAGGAAAGAAGAGCATCCCTCTACACGTATCTTAGCAGCTGCTAGGGCTTCGGTAAGCTTCTGCATACCATCATCATCATCTACAACATGGTCTGGGACAGCTTTCTGAGGAAATGCCTGGTAAATTTTCCTGAGACGGTCTAACAGAACTTACTTTTCCAACGAGCATTATTATCAATTAATATACAAGGACCATTGTATATGATAAAAACTAACCAAGTATATCATCATTATAAGGAATTTTTCCTTTTACAAGTGTATCCACAAACATCGCAGCCAGTTCAGCACCACAAGTAACCTAATCACAGCCAAGGAAAATCTGAACTTAGACCATTAATTTGAACAGACAGAAGTCCAAAACCAAAACCAAACAAATACAAGATGGTATTCAATTATGCAGATATACAACAATTCTAGCACAATTTTAACAAATAATAGACCCCATGGGATGTTTTGGTGTGTCTAATACAAGGCATATGTTTTCCATCTGCAAATTTTTGCCTCCTTTAAAGAAAAGTTCTAAAAGGTATGCAACACATACATAACATCTAATGGAACAGCCTCGTTAAAGTGTGCAACTCATACACTGCAAATGATTGTGCAGTTTACATTGAACTCATTAAACTCCAAATCCAACCTTATGAAATCTCTCTGATCTGCCACCCACCACCACCATTACCACCCTCACTCTCCTCTCGGACAACATCCACCCCCCTCTGTGTCCCTCAATCTTCATCATCGCTGCTGTTACATAGGGAGTCTAACATGGGAACTTTCATTACTGCCACTCTCACCAGTCCACTGCCACTTTACCCCGAACCACTACCGATCTATTTACTCCTCCCTCCAAACCTTAATACCCTTACCGTTATCCTCGGAGTTGAAACCGAGGGCGGCAGCGGGTAGGCCCATGCCGCCCATCAAAGTCTTCATGGAGGCCATTGAGGAGAGAAGGGAGAAATTACGCTATGCTAAGTTGTTATTCTCCGCAACACCACCATAATACAACAGAAAGCCTGCAACTTAAGAAATGGTTTGGCACGCCATATTTCCATAAGAAAAAACACAGAGTGTTGCTCTTATTAAACTCCTCAAATTTGCGGATAAAGATCCACAAAATTTCTACCTTCCACAGTCGAACATCCCTCTCATCTTAACAGTTGAACATATATCCGAAATGGTAAAGCAGTGACCTGAAAGTTAATTCCTATACCACAACCCTAAACCCCATATCACACACCTTGACACTGGGAATTATAATAAAAAAATATGTATATAAAATACTTCTCTACACCACACCATGAATATCAATACCTCTCACGGTTGTACCTACCTAGTGAAGGATGGGGTTGGGTCAACTGTATGCAGCCTCACCCACACAAGGTTTATGTAACCTTAACCATTGGTCAGGCTGATCAAGTAGAAACCAACTTTTGCACTATGGTTACCAAGTATCTCAAAATTTCTACATGGTCAACCAGAAACCCTATCCTATAAAACATCCATAGGTTTACCAGCAAAGAACTACAATTTTTTAAACAAAACTACATAATACAAGTGCTGCGCAATCTTCTACCTTCAGTCCTAGTCAATCCTTGTCTTCCAAATGAGAGAAGATGAACAACAATCATAATTATCCTGTGTCCAAAACAAAAGTGAAAATCTAAACTGCATCTTACTTGTTACTTCTACAGAAAAAGTTAGACAAAGCCGTCACTTTTGGAAGCTTTCTTGTAAATAAAAGATAAGCAATACACCATGGTCTCCTATCAACGCCTACCAATACAAGTACTTTCACAAATGCTAAAAGAAAAATTTTGCTTTCTCAGAATATTGACAGTTTCCATGTCTAGCTTTTTATTTTCTTATATATAGGTAAAAGAGGAGCATCGACAAAGAATCTGCCATGAGTTAATAGATTGTTATGAACTTTGTTACTATACGGCAGCTTGTGCGAAATTTGACAAGAACTTAATTGTTTCCCTTAGTTTCGTAACTTTTAGTTTAGGCGAAATGAGACAGGAAACAAGAGAGTGAGAAAGAACAGATAGACCTGATAAGTCATCCTTTAGAGAGAAAATATTAAGGAATAAATAATCTTCATTTGAATAAGCCGTAATACTGATTAACTAAGAACTCAACTCATAGAAAACAATACTATGATTTATTCAAGTTGAAGGGTCAAATGTTCAAGTGAAACAACATAAACCAAAAAATTGTGCAGAGGCAGATATAAATAAGCAACCGTATCTACATTTGAAACCTTAAGAAAGTTTTCATAGTCATAAGTCAACATGGAGCAAGGTAAGGGCTGTGTAGAAACATCTATAATCTAGAAGCACACTCCAGCAATGTACTCCAGAAGAATATAAATTTAATATCAAACTTTCTTCAGTCAGATAGATTCATTGTATTTTAACAATCAAGTCAGAGAATAGCTATTCATCTTATGCAGAAAAGAAGGTGGGGGTAAGGTAGAAGCCTCATCACGAGTAACAAAGATAACCTGGTCATGTTTCAACTGGAGGCAAGAACCTGACTCCAAGATATCCAATGCTTCCGAGTACCTCTCAGCCGCGATATATCTGTAGATCAGCAACACCGATAGAATAAGTGCATCCACAGCAATTAAATACAACAAACGTAAGTGTAAGCACCGCTAGGGAAAGTATTGGTTCAACAATTTTTTTATCTTGAAGAGATGTGTAGGCGTGTAGCATGACAAGAATCCCCCAGATATGATTTCCATACATCACAATGAAACCCTCACAATCCAGAATGAAAACAAATACATAATCATAGAATGGTAAACAAATATGCTGCAAAAGAATAGCATACTTTGCCATGGCAGGGCTCTAGTACTACACACATACCTTGCGCTAGTGGACTTGTACATCTGCTGTGCACCATAGTAATTGCCCTGATCTATAACGTTCTGTAACTTGTCAATGTTCTGCATGCAATATAGAAGTGTCACATATATAATCTACATCTGAACAAAATGAGCCAAGACTAACAAACTAAAACTTGGAGACGCCTAAATCGTACGCAAAAAGTGTAGTACTGTTAAATGGGACTATCATAGCTCTCACGAACACAGTCATGACCAGCCCAAAAAAACTTTCCATCTTACCAAACAAAACATCATATTGAGTTACCTAAAGTATGACGGGAGCTCACAAGCCACTTCGCAATAAATCCTAACCGAATTCCGTACCTCGAATTAGAAAATCTGCATTGTTAACTTACCCTGTCTATGCGCTAGTCTTGGAAGAGACCGTCTACTTTTATTATAATAGTAGACCAAGCCATGCTGGCCCAATAAAGGCATATACATTTACAACTAATTTGGGCTTATAAAGAGCTTCAAAAAATTTACCTAGTAAAAAGTTGGTCTACTTTTATAATAAAAGTAGACAGTCTTCTCTAATAATTTGTGATGCTAATATTGCATTTAATCACTCGAACAATGTGCCCCGGCTAGCACCTCTTTCTACATTGTTAATTATACAGCTTGCCTTCGCTCAACAAACAATTAATTCTATTTTATCAAAGATCACTAATACCATCATTCCGCAATATGCATCATTGACCAGAAGTCAATGTAAACTAATCTTTAGCTATAACCAGAATTCATGCAGCATAAATTGAGCTCAAAATGAACTTTCCTTGCATCAAGTTCATATCTTTAACATACCCACATGAAATTTATCATCAACAATCACATTAATATCAAAAAGAGGCAAATCAAACACCAAATAAATCATAAGCAATCATTAGAAGCACCTCAAAGCATGAATCTTTACCCTAAATGAGATCCATTAATCAATAATAACAGGGCAAACACCAAAATTAACGAAAACCCACATTGAAGAACAATCCAAATATGCAATCATAATATAATTCAAGGTGGTTATTTATCATAATCAATTGTTAGAAGATACCTCTTGAGCAGGAGGGAGAGCAACTTTCTTGGGTCGAGACATGGTATTATTTTGATTGGAAAACACAAAATTTATTTTGATTTGGTTAAATTTGATTGAATTATATGCAAATAAATGAATTTTGTTTGCAAAATGTGATTTTTCTTGGCAAATTTTAAAACTTTATGCTATTTGTTTGATCGTGTAGAATTTATATGGTTTGGTGCAACAAATGATATTAGAGCTGGCCAAACTGTCCTAACCCAAACCGCCCGAAAACGACCCGATTCAGTCCGAGAAAATCACTACCTAAAACCGACCCGAAACTGATACGAAACCGACCCAAGTTGACATGAAACCGATTCAACCCAAAATATGGTCGGACCCAATAGATACATCGAACACAAACTTGATTGAATTATAGTTGGTTATGAAAAAAAAAAATGTAAACTTTGTGTTGTATTGTACTAAGTATGTTTAGACTATTTTCTAAAATTTGGTATACAATGTTGGATAAAATTTTGTTAATTTGATATTGTAGTAGAGAATAAGTTGATCTGAAACTAATTTGACTCAAAATTGACCTGATCCAGAACTGACACGAACAGACCCTAACCCGACCCAGAAGTATGAATGACTCAATGTGATATGAACTTGAGATGACCCGACCAAAAACCAAACCAATCCTAAGTCTGTCATGACCCGAGTTGACCCGAACCCAACATGACCCAACCTGAGTTGACCCAACCCAAAATCGACCTGACCCGCCTGATTCCCAGCTCTAATCTATACTATTTATCTATATCTATATCTATATTATATCTATTAAAAAAGACGTTTCTTACACATGTTCTTGCCACGTAACACAATCATATGGAAGTTATAGACCCGTATAGGAAAATGACATGGAAACTAAAGATCTATTAATCAAATCTCCTTTAATGATTGCGACTAATATAATAAAATAAGATTATGGCTATGTTTGGTAAAAATGACTGAAAAGGTGACTGGAAATTGAAAAGGTACCTGAAAACTGAAAAGATGACAAGGTGACTAGAATTTTTGGATCAGGTACATCATGTAGCTTATTATTTCAGGTGACTGAAATCCTAGCGTTACCAAACGACCTTAAAAATTAAGTTACCTGAAATTTTGGTCAAACAAGACTATCTAGTCAAATAAGGTCTGAAATGTCTTACCAAACACACTCTATATCTATTATCATTTAGATATGTCATTGAAAAGGCGATCTCCAGCACACAAAGGGATACTCATAGGATAAATGATGCATAGGTGATTAATTTGAAAAGAGACATTGTATATACTAATAAGGAAAAATTGATAAAAATAATCTCATTTATATTTTTAGGCGGTATGACAAAAATACACCCACCTTAGGGGGTCCACAAAAATAATCTCAATAACTTTGGTGATAAAAGGGGACCTCCGGTGACTGGAGAAGGAATTTCGGCCAAAAAGATATGATGTGGCATATTATTATATATTTCTTATGACATGACATATTTTAATTTTAATCTTAACTAACTAGTAACCGATGATTAAAGTAAGTATAAAGAGTTGAAAACAAGACCTTGACCACAAATTATGCCTATTACTAACTATGCTAAGATATTCTTTTGCACACTTACTAAATTATAAGAGTATAACGTCAACACTCACCCATATTACTACAACAACCCCCCTTTCCCCAACGCCCTAAAACCACCCCCACCACGACGCTTCCCTCTCCCCCAACGACCCACAACAAACGCCTCAACCTCGATAACCCAACAATCCCTCCCCCCCCCCCCCCCAACTCCACCAATCCTAGTGGTTCGATCGGTGGAGTGGTTTACGGGGTGATGTTACATGGGGGGGGGGAGGGGTGACAATGGTGTTGTTGGTGGTATTTCGAGCGGTGGGTTGTTGAAGGGGTAACTCGTTAACATAGTCGTTGTATAATGGTAAATATGATGCATGATGCACCATGCAAGGGGTGCGCAATATAATAATTGTCACTCTTTACAAGCTAAGTTTTATTAAACTCCCTAGAAGCCCAAATTGAGTTATAGATTTACAATATGTTTTTATTGGGTCAACATAGTTTGGTCTACTTTTAAGATAAAAGTAGACGGTCTCTCTCAAGACTTTATGCCCATATGTATCATAGCTATGCACTTACCAAAACTAAAGGATTTTTTTTTATTATGCATTTACTATCATCATAAATGCAGAAAGTCTTGGAAGAGATCGTCTAATTTTATCTTAAAAGTAAACGGGTCCAACTTGGCCCGATAAAAGCTATAATTCTATAACTCAATTTGGGCTTTTAGGAAGTTTAAGAAAATTATGCTTGTAAGGGGTTGGTCTACTTGTATATAACCTAATAAACAGTTGCAATCGAAAATATAAAAGTCGATAAGTAAGATCATTTTATTTCCATGGCTACAAATCTACAATAACTAAGCAAAAACAAAGGGATAAATATCTTAATATATAATTGAATAGATAGAACATATTTTGTGAGATTTTGGTATTTGAGATAGTGGAAGACTCGAGGGTACAATAAAAGGAAAATCATACTCAGCTACGTGGTGGTTACCACTTTAATTAATATCCACACTCTCACATCACCTTTTTAATTTCCTTTTAATTTTATAAATCCAAAAATGTTTGTGAGAGAATGGGCACCAAATTAGTACCCACCAGATGGGCCTCTATCATCTGATCATCTCCCAAATATAAATGGAAGGTGATACACACCCACC
>CAAKMY010025967.1:0-14979 GCA_901111285.1 Corrigiola litoralis | reverse complement strand
TGGAGGTGGGGGGAGGGGGGGGGGTTATTTATGTCGGAGAGAGTTCATCATTGATCCATGCATTATGTTCCTAAGATGGCCATGGAAGTTCCGTGACAGTAGGTCTATTGTAAAGTTAGTTGAAATGCTTCAAGACAATTGCTTAAAACAGAGATGATTTGTCCTCAATTTTGTTTACCAAGCATTTCATAATTTTTGGGCTACGACATTCATTTTTGTGGGTAAGGCTGCGTACATTTAGACCTTTCCAGACAGTGAACCTAACGTGACCTTTACTAGGTGATTGTTGTTAATGTTGTTGTACTTTTACTGTAGCCATATAACATTCTGATTTGCTTTCTATTTCTTCTGCAGCTGACTCCAAAAGAAGCTTTTCGGCTGCTCTCTCACAAGTTCCATGGAAAAGGGCCTGGCAAAACGAAGCAGGCTAAACGGATGAAGCAGTACCATGATGAACAGAAGCTGAAGCAAATGACTTCTTCAGATGCTCTTCCACAGTCTGTGGAAAGAATGATGGAGGCTCAATCTCAATTGAAAACACCCTATCTTGTTCTCAGTGGGAATGTTAAACCTGGGTAAGACCTTCACATGATGTTTGAACACAACTATAACATTGTCATAGAAAGTGGAATGCTGACAAGAAAAACAGTGCAGTAATCCAGCCAGAGTCGCAGGCAGTAGCCTTCCACCCACCCACCCCAATTCCACATCCCCCTCCGGCCTCCGTTCTTGATATAAGTAAACCACTTGTCACACTCCTTTTGGAGACGCATAAAAACAGTGTTTTTTGTTTCCAAATTAAATAACCCTTGTGCTTTATTGTCTAGCTTACAACAATTGAAAATCTCTTGAGAGGGCCGTCATTCTTTTGATCCTTTGTTTTTTGAGGAAAGGGATCTAGGCTGTTAGGAACTTGGGATGTCTGTTGGGCATGTAGCTGAAATATTCACTTTGAGCTCAGTATCTGTTCCTTTTTATTTCCGGCAACCGTGTCTTTGAGAGTTGTTTTTGGTCATTCTTATTCCATGAGAGTCTAATGTGTCCTGAGGAGATAAATTGGGTTGGATGTTATATCTAGCACGATGTAGCTTCTGTCACTGTCACTTACAGTCCTTTGGCTCTTATTTCTGTTTGGATGCCCCTGTTTGGTAAAGATATATGTCTAATTTAGTTCCCGGGTATCTTTAAGTTATGTTGTTAGATGATGGTTTGTATTCTTCTTGCTTCAAATATAGCCTCCATTGACTTTTTTTCTATTGTGGTGGTGTCGTGACCAGGCAAACTAGTGATCCTAGAAGTGGCTTTGCAACTGTTGAGAAAGAGTTTCCTGGAGGCCTGACACCTATGCTTGGCGATAAGAAGGTTAGTTTTCACATTTTATTTTACAAGTTGCTCTCAATTGCATTGTGCATGGGGAACCCCTGGTGAGGAAGGGTGGACAAAGCTTTAATAGAAACCACTGAGGTCATTATGATGTTTTGTTTCTATGATAATATCTTTTGAAATTCATGGTCAACTGAATTAGTTGTGCAAGAGATAGTAGCATGGTAGGCACCTTGGTCTTTTGAACCATGTAGCAAATCGTGCTTCACCATTCTTTTGCTGGTTTTCTTGTTCCATTAAAAACTATATGTGTTTAGGACGGTTCCTGTCAATTTTCGTCTGATTCCATTTCGGGGCGAGAAACGATTTTTTGCGTGGGTTATAGCCCACAAAAATCGGCCTTTTGGGTCGATTTTTGATTTTTCGTGAAATGTTCCAAAAATGACCAAGCATGCTCCTAAGGTATATTGGAGTATAATTGTAGCATATGACGATGTCATTCCTTGGTTTTTGTAGTTTTACGGTGTGTTTAGCGCGCAATTCGAGCATGTGCATAACGGAAGAAATCGATGGTTTAGGCTATATCTAGGCTAATTTTTGTGGTGTTTGTTGTTACATAATCCATTATATGTGTCTAGAATGACTCTTGTCAATTTTCGTCTCATTCCATTTCGGGCCCCGAAACGAGGCTTTTGCGTAAGGTCGATTTTTGATTTTTCGGGAAATGTTCCGAAAGTGACCAAGCATGCTCCTAGGATATATTGGAGTATAATTGTAGCATATGGTGATGCCATTCTTTCACTTTGGTAGTTTTACAGTGTGTTTAGCGCGCAATTCGAGCATGTGCGTAACGGACGAAATCGATGGTTTAGGCTATATCTAGGCTACTTTTTTGTGGTGTTTGTTGTTCCATAATCCATTATAAGTGTCTAGAATTACTCTTGTCAATTTTTTGTCCCATTCCTTTTGGGGGCCCGAAACTAGGCTTTTGCGTGGGTTATAGGCCACAAAAATCAGCCTTTTGGGTCGATTTTTGATTTTTCGGGAAATGTTTTGAAAGTGACCAAACATGCTCCTAGGGTGTATTGGAGTATAATTGTAGCGCATGGCGATGTCGTTCCATCGTTTTGGTAGTTTTACGGTATGTTTAGCGCGCAATTCGAGCATGTGCATAATGGACAAAACCTAGGCGACTTTTTGCCGATTTTCTTGTTCCATTAACAACTATATGTGTTTAGGATGGTTTCTGTCAATTTTCGTTCAATTCCATTTCGAGCCAGAAACGTGGTTTTTCGTGGGTTATAGTTCATAAAAATCTGCCTTTTGGGTCGATTTTTTATTTTTCGGGAAATGTTCTGAAAGTGACCAAGCATTCTCCTAGGGTATATTGGAGTATAATTTTAGCATATGGCGATGCCATTTCTTCGCTTTGGTAGTTTTACGGTGTGTTTAGCGTGCAATTCGAGCATGTGCGTAACAGACGAAATCGATGGTTTAGGCTATATCTTGGCTACTTTTTGCGGTCTTCAGACGTGCATCGTATGTTATGGTATATCTGCTTACAAAAACCACTGGAAGTTTATTGTTTATATGTCCCTTTTTCGATTTCTCAGGTTGAACACTTCTTGGGAATCAAGCGAAAGCCTGACCCTGGATCTTCTGGTACGCAAAGGAAACCCAAAAGTTGAAGTGTTTTCTTTATAACTCATTACTTCGGAGGGTTTTGGAAGTTGAAGGGCTTTTTTGGCACTGCAACTATGAGCTAGCTGATGGTATGAAATTTTGCCTACTGATGAAGAGGTGTATGTTAAATTACTGTAACATTGTATGATGTTGGATACTGTTTTTGACTGATAGGTTTTTAGTGCTTCATGCTCATAGAACTTTGAAGGTTAATTTGGTATCTGAGGCTGATAGACATTCGAATAAGTTCTACTGATTTTATCAGTCGGGCTTCTCAGGCATATGCTAGCTGCTGTATCTTCGGAGAAAATTGTACACATTACCATACTCAGAGGTAATCAATTTGATTGAAATGTTAATGGCCTAAGTTAAACAAATGGAAATTTGTTGAAGTCCTTTAGATGTTTCCTGTTACCTATTGCTTCTTGTAGAACCATTGTTTTCCTATTTATGTTGTTGTGTACTCATCTTTTTACCTGTAAGAAAATAAAAGGAAAGAACCCCCCCGACCCGGCTTTATAGCAGTACGTGCATCCAGTTAGTAGCTCCTGCTTCCATTGGGTTTCCTTTTCTTTTTTTAATCTTTTTGTGTGATTTTAAGTGGGCGTTTCTCAGTGCTTAAATTGGAGAGGTCTGGCGATAATTGTGCATGGGAAGGATTCTTGGAGCAGATATTTTAGTTGGGGGCCTTGGGGGATTTGCTTGTCTGTGTCATACGTGGTTTATACCAAACAATGTTGGCTGCTTCTTTGGAAATGGAACTCCTTAGGCGTTGCAATTCCTATGTTGAACCAAAACTAGCATCTTGTTTACTTACAAAATTTCGACCTTTTTTTTTTCAACCTAATAGTGAAACATATGGCTATTTCTCTTTTGATGATTGGAGTTTATCTAGTAGAGGTGTATTATTGAACATTGATACTATGCAATCAGAACATTCTTATGGAATCTTAATATATTGGACCTTGATAAACAAAGATCATTCTGTTTTTTATTAATAATGAAAGATCAGTCTTTTCATTCATTATTCAGTTTCGATTTGTTGTAGTAGTTTTGTGTACAGTTCAGTATTGATTCAGTTTAATTGTTTTTTTTTTTGACACGGGTGTATTCAGATTAGTTACTTAGATTAAGTACTTCAGATTTCCCTTTAAAAGTGGATTATGTATCTCGAAAGTGAAATGTATTATGGTATGGCAATCAATATGATCAAATGACTCGTGTGGATGTGATTATGTGAAGTATATATAGTTAAGGTTGCACCATCGTAGTGGTTCAATTGTCACTAGCTAAATTAGTGAAAGTGTGGACCTGTGGGGTGTAGGAAATGATAAATTCAGGATTTGAGGTGTGCACCATTTGCAAGCGAGGAGCATGTGAGGAGGATCCAGAGGACTGTTTCTTGGTTATAATTGCAATCCAACACAGCAAAAGTGGATCTCAATTCCTCCTGACCTCCTGTGCTTTTGGCTTCTCTTTTGCGGGTCCGTTTTATCCTATCTATTGCATTATGGGTCCTTTCTTCGTAACCCAAATCATGACATGCCACCCATTTGAAGTGGGGTAGGTTTCAAGGGCCCTTACTCCATCTTTTCCTCCCATGTCACCAGGCTTTATTGCCCCTTGCCTGTTTTGTGTGACAGGAGTACATGACTGTCTACTAAACGAGCAAAAACCAATTTGACTCCTATAATATGATTGCATTTAATCTTTGCTGCGTGCTCATTTATTCAACTTTGCTCTTATCACGAAGTTTGCGTGCCCTACGCTACGCAATGAATAAATAACGAGAAACAAAATTTGACTTCATCTGCAAGAGCTGGACGGTACAATCTTAAATAGACTTAAACTGAAAAGTTAATATTTTGTACTTTGATACAGTTACTCTTACCGACAGCAACCTAACGAAACTTCTTTACTTTTGGCCGGGGGGTGGGGTGGGGGTTGTTAAGTGTTTGATTACACAGGGGCTTACATGTATGCACTATACAGTACTACGTACTGCTTAATAGCCACTCTGTACTCTGTAAGAATTACTGTATACATATATATACATACAAGATCGAGCAACTATTAACTTTGTAAGAATCAAGATCTGTAGTTTACGTTTCTTGTTGCTACCTAATGTAGTTATTTCAACCTACAGAATTGGGATAGAATAAAAGGATGCAGAGTTAATCTATACAATAGAAACTGTTTTATAGTAAATACGATTTTCTTGAAGAGTATGTGAACTAAAGGAAAATCTAATAGATAGAACTTCATGCTAATCAATGATGGAAGTAGTTGTCTAACAATAAAGATGAAAGTAAGAAAAGAGCTAGATCTTGTGGTTAGAGCTCTCTTACTCTAATTCTAGGTTGGGAGTTCGATTCTTATTAGTGATTAAAAAAACACAATAAAGACGAAAGTGTTGAAATGTTACATGTTGGAAATCAATTTAGTTGATTGTGGAATTTTATAAAGCTATGTAAAAGTGACACAACACGATAATCAGACATGAATTAGCGTTTTTGGGTTAGCGGTTTCAACATTCTGTAGTAATTTGGAGGATATGAAACTTAAATGGATCGAATGAGGTTGAGGGATGTCTGAACACAAATCGGACACGATTAACCAATTTATGATAACAAATTTTTTGGCTTAACCTAAATATAATTTTGTCTAATACTTTACTTTTTAGTCCATTATGACTAACCCCAGATAATAATAGCGACAATTGTGGTCGACATTACGTTTCATTGACACTACATTTCCTAAAAAATGACGTAATTCGACAAATCGACAAGAAGTTACCAAGTTCAATTTGTTCAGGTCAAAGACTTTCCACCCATTTAAATAATTAGCTAAACATGAACCTTTAAAAAGGTTCGGATTCGAGTTGCAATACTTCATAACCATTTATACTTAACACAAATAAATCCAACATAACCAGTTTACCATCTCTAAGCCTCTAATAGTTATTGTTCCCAATGACAGTATAACACAAAAACTAGCTGCCTTGGCATTTTCATTTTTAACACCATCAGTTATTCTGGCAGGACCTTTACCTTTAACTTTGCTCCCTTTATATAAGTTTTTGTCTGGGTCATCAAATTATTCTGTTTCTTCTTTTCAGTCAACAAATGATATGTCCATATGCTAATTGGTTACCTTTTTTTGACTCACGTCCTTGTTTTTATTTTCCACTACTTCCTCACTCTCTATGCCTCCACTCTTTTCTACTGTAAAGAACTAAAGAAAACGTTCTTGAGCCTGCGAAAAATCTGTAGCAACCAGCTCCCTTTTGTTGAATAAGAAACGTCCCAAGAAGGAAATGACAGATCTTCTTCTCTTCATGTTTATTCACTGAGGTGACCACTCCATGCATTTTGTACTAAAAACTTCAATTTCACTCACACTGTAGTTGTGCTGTATGTGCAGCTATGGCTGCTCGCCAGGTACTTTGTTAATAAAGTGGCCACTTTTTTTTTCTTGTATTTACCCTCTTGGGTTTGTCCCCTTGTCCTTAGTTATGTTTAAAGATCTCTTCTTTGCATTCTTGGTGCTGTTTTCTTTGAGTTCCTCTTCGGTTGGTCCTGAACTTTTTCACATTTGTCGAGTTCATAGTTTGCTCGCTTTTTCACCCTTTTGACCATTGATAACTCGACAAATAAATCATATGTTTTTGGGGCCAAAAGACAAAGGTAGAGAAATTAATGGAACGAAGGAAGTACTTCTTAGCATCTACTATTTGCTATTTGTTTGTTCATATAGTTTGGTATTCATGAATATAAGTGTATGATATTGGTATTTTTTTATTTTGATATTTGTTCTCTATTGCTGAAGTTTGGAGCTACCGACACAAATTTGATGAGTTGATTTGATGGTGCAGGAAGAAGGTTGGCCTTTGGGTTTGCAGCCATTGAATGTGAGAGTTGGGTTGGGAAGGACTCGTGACTATTTTGGATCAATGTCATTCAATACTACTATGCTCACTGGTTCTCCAACTTCCTCTACTGATTCTTCATCAGGCTTAGACACCGAGGTCAGTTGGAAAATGTAGCAGAATGTCATGATATGACAGTACTAGGCATCAGGCACAGTTACTGCATATATACTGCTGCCTTTTCTTTTCACATGCTAAGATAGTTAGGAATTTCATGTGCTTTGATTGATGTGATTTTGCATGCACCTGTGTTGTTTTGTTTCTTCTAGCTTGTCCACTACTTGCATTGTTTTTATGCTTCATTTGTGCTTTTCTTGTGCGAATCTAAAGGACTAAATATAGTTGACATCTAGTCATACTAGTAGGATGAAACTGCATATTGAAGTGAACTACTGATGTTATCTAACTGTTGCTGCTCCCAATGTTTGCGCATAATCATCATGTACCGAAATATTATTGATCTCTTTAACAGTTTCTAATGATTATGTGCGGGATCTATACAAAGTTGTTGCATATTTTGTATTGTTGTAGGACTTGCAGAGTTCTCAACATAGAACAACTCTTCCTACTACAATCATCACTCTCTTGTATGCCCTCCAGGCCACTGCATGATGAGCTCTTTCCTGGTGCTCCTTGGTTTGTTTTGTAATGTATCAGCTGTGAATACTGACCCGTTTTACCTGAATGGTGCGCCACAGGTGCCGCACGTAATTAAGGTTTTGACAACTTCAAAACCCCCTTAATTAAAGACGTTTCATCCTGGGTCTAAAATGTGGGAAACTAATCATCTGTATCTGAAATCATCTCGGTCATAATCTTCTGTCATTGAAGAGATTCACATGTGTCTTACAGTCCTTTATACGAAGTACTTATGATTTCTGGAAGTGGTGGACCAGTGGATTATCAGTGAGTAAGCATATAAATGCTACAACTGATCACTGACAGTCATTCCCTCATCTTCCTAACATTTAGTTTTGTTACATTTTGTCTCGCAACTTTGCCAGCTTAAGGAATTTACAGTGTGAATCTTGATTTATATTGATTCATACATGTGAATATTTATTGTACTAGTAGATGTTACAGTACGTTTGCTTATATCAAGACGGTTAGGTTCTCAGGGACCCTCTCATATACCACCTGACCTCTTTCCATACTTCCTCACTGGTAGGTCATCATCCGGGAGTAATATAACATTAAATGAAAGTAAATTAGTTGCAATCAATGAACTCATCAGGCACCAATTTGGATGATGGTTTGGACTGGCCTCTATGTTGCCTGTTGGGGATTGTTAGCTATAGTGCAAAATTTGCTACAAAATGGCTAAAATTGTTCAGTGTTGCAGTAAATGTAGGATTATAGGCAAATAAACTAAAGTTGCAATGCAATACACACGCCGTAGCTCAACATTTATCTCTGACTTGTTATGTGCTTGCAGTCTACAGGTTCCTTCTTCCATGACAGGAGCATCACCCTGGGAAGCCTTATAGGAGTTTCCAGCATCCTAGAACTTTCTAGAAGATCGCTAAGGGGAAGAAGACCAGAACCACTGAAAGTCAAGAAGCCTTGCAAGACTAGACCTTGGATCTTCTCTCTTTGCTCAAGGGACAGTATAGATGTCATGAACACTACAACCCACACCCCATCACTTGGCCAGTTCCTTGCAGTGGAGAGGAGGGCAGCTAATAATGAACAGAGGAGGAATCAGAGCCCTCGGGCATTTGTGCCTGACGAAATTTCTCTGGCCCAGCCCATCCCCCAGCCTAACTCATTATTCGTGAATGGCTGTGTAGCCCCACCTCAATCTAGCCCTTCGTCTGGCTCAGAAGTCGAGAGTGGTCAAAGTCGAGGAATGGAGCACGGAAATAGTGGGTATGGAGTTCCAGTATTACTTTCATGCATGTGTGGGCAGGACAATCACTGAGGGAGCTTACTCCCTTTACTCTTTGTTGTCTGCATGAACATGTTTTCTGTTTACACCGGTAACCGAAAGTTCATGATTTGGCCGAGACCATAGATAAACTGCTTTTAGAAAGATAACGCACGCGTACGTTAATAGAGAGGCAAGTACTTGGGCTGATTGTACATGCATCAGTTCTCTTACGTCTCTTCACCCCTGTCCCTCAAAGAATGAAACATCATTGTGTAACCTCTACATGTTTGTTACAAGCAGGTTTAGGGATCGACGTCACATGCTATCTTCTACTGGTTTTGAGATGAAATTTATCTGTTTGGGCCTCTTTTCTAATCCACACAATCTCAATTTTTCATCTTTTAAATCTCCCCCAACAAATGAGTTGATCCTGTGTATAGTCAAATGTCAATTATGTAAAAGGGTTTTAAAGAGTCCTAAAAGCCTACGATACCATAAATGAAGTAATCAATCTTCTATATATTTTCTCCATGGTGAAAAAGCTCATATTACTCGTGAGACATGTATGTTACGTGTCATATGATAGAATAAAGTTCAAATTAATTCGTATCATACTTCTAATGACACTAAATATACATAATGAACACTTTTAACACATTTTGGATATAAATTTGACCACTATAAGGCCAATTTTAGTAGATTACAAATCATGTCAAGCTAGACCGCATTTTAAGGTATCTAATATTTTGGTGGAAATTGAAGGAGATATCCTAACGAGTCCTAATAGCCTACGAGATCTCAAATAGATCAACAAAGGTCCATTTAAGTAGGCTATAACGCCGCCGAATCACAAATTCTTCTTAGGCTTCGCCCACAATAAGAAAAAAATTAGTAGGAAATCCTAGACACTTATAACATACTATGAAACCAAAAATGTGGCAATAATAGCACATATTATATGTAATGTCCATGGTGCATACAATTGATGTAAAGGGGTACAATTCTCATACATATATTTTAATTGGGGAGAATTTGTGTCTGGCTACCGCACAGAAAAGGTAGGTGTGGCAGTGTATAGCATAAGCAATTATGTGTCTACAAAAAAAACAAAAATGTGTCCGGAATAGGAATTTATGTGGGAATAAGCAATTATGTGTTTGACTAGAACAAAAACGTGTCTGGAATGCAATTTTGTGTCAGGGCATAACAAAAATGTGTCTGGAGAAATAAGCAAATTTGTGTCTCAAAATGACAAAGACAGTTTGGAATAAACATGTCTGTAATAAACATTTTTGTGTATATAATAACATAAAAGGTGTCTAGAATAGACACATGCATGTCTAATAAAAAAGTGTCTCATAATAGTCCACAAAAACGGGCTTCTTTTTGTTGATTTTTTATTTTTCGGAAAATATTCCGAAAGTGACCAAGCATGCTTCTAGGGTCTATTTGAGTATAATGTAGCATATCGTAATGTCATACCTTCGTCTTGATAGTTTTACGGATGTTTAGCGCTCAATTCGAGCATGTACACAATGGACAAAACTTATGGTTTGGGCTATGTCTAAACTAATTTTTGTTGTATCATATGCTACAAGTATACTTTGTCTTGATGGTTTAATGGTGTGTTTGATGCTAAATTCGAGCATGTACAAAATGGACGAAATGGATGGTTTGGCTACGCCTAGAAAACTTTTTGCCCGGTTTCTTGTTCCATACTCCAATATATGGGTCTAAGATGGCTCTTGCCAATTTTCGTTCAATTTTATTCCGGGGCCCGAAACGAGGTATTTTGCGTGGCTTATAGTCCACAAAAATCGGCATTTTGGTTTATTTTTGATTTTTCGGGAAATGTTCTGAAAATTACCAATCATGATTCTAGGGTATATTGGAGTATAGTTGTAGCATATGACAATTAAATTCCTTTTTCTTTATAGTTTTACGGTGTTTTTAGCGCTCAATTTGAGCATGTGCATAATGGAGAAAACTGATGGTTTGGGTTATGTCTAGGCTACTTTTTGGTGGTTTTATTGTTCCATTAACAAATTTATGTGGTAATTATGGCTCCTTCCAATTTTTGTCACATTCCATTTCAAGGCCCGAAACGCTGTCTTTTGCGTGGGTAATAATCCACAAAAATCGGCTTTTTGGGTCAATTTTTAATTTTTCAGGAAATATTCTTAAAGTGACCAAGCATGCTCCTAGGGTGTATCGAAGTATAATTTTATGGTGTGTTTAGCGCTCAATTCGAGCATGTGCATAACGAACAAAACCGATGGTTTGGGCTATGCCTAGGCCACTTTTTGCTGATTTTCTTGTTCCATTTAAACTATATGTGTTTAGGAGGGTTCCTATCAATTTTCGTCTAATTCCATTTCAAGGCCAGAAACGAGGTTTTTGCCTGGGTTATAGTCCACAAAAATCGGCATTTTGGGTCGATTTTTGATTTTCCGGAACATGTTCCGAAAGTGGCCAAGCATGCTCATAGGGTATAATTGAGTATAATTGTATCATATAACGACGACATTCCTTCGTTTTGGTAGTTTTACGGTGTGTTTAGCGCGCAATTCCAGCATGTGCTTGACGGACGAAATCGATGGTTTATGCTATATTTAGGCTAATTTTTGCGGTGTTTGTTATTCCATAATCTATTATATGTGTCTAGAATGACTCTTGTCATTTTTTGTCCCATTCCATTTCCGGGCCCGAAACGAGGCTTTTGCGTGGGTATATAGGCCACAAAAATCGGCCTTTAGGGTCGACTTTTGATTTTCTTGGGAAATGTTCCGAAAGGGACCAAACATGCTCCTAGGGTGTATTGGAGTATAATTGTAGCATATGGCGTTGTCATTCCATCGTTTTGGTATTTTTACGATATGTTTAGCGCGCAATTCGAGCATGTGCATAATGGACAAAACCGATGGTTTGAGCTATGCCTAGACCACTTTTTGCCGATTTTCTTGTTCCATTAAAAACTATATGTATTTCGGATAGTTCCTGTCAATTGTCATTCAATTCCATTTCGGGGCCAGAAAACGAGGTTTTTGCGTAGGTTATAGTCCACAAAAATCGGCCTTTTGGGTCGATTTTTGATTTTTCGGAAAATGTTCCGAAAGTGACCAAGCATGCGCCTAGGATATATTGAAGTATAATTGTAGCTTATGGCGATGTCATTCCTTCGTTTTTGTAATTTTACGGTATGTTTAGCGCGCAATTCGAGCATGTGCATAACGGACAAAACCAATGGTAGTTTACAGTGTGTTTAGCGCGCAATTCGAGCATGTGCATAATGGACAAAACCGATGGTTTGAGTTATGCATAGGCCACTTTTTGTGGATTTTCCTATTCCATTAAAAACTTTTTAGGATAGTTCCTGTCAATTTTCGTTCAATTTCATTTCGGGGCCAGAAACGAGGTTTTTACGTGGGTTAAAGTCCACAAAAATCGGCTTTTGGGTCGATTTTTGATTTTTTGGGAAATGTTCCGAAAGTGACCAAGTATTCTCATAGGGTATATTGGAGCATAATTTTAGCATATGGCGATGCCATTCCTTCGCTTTGGTAGTTTTACGGTGTGTTTAGCGCGCAATTCGAACATGTGCGTAACGGACGAAATCGATGGTTTAGGATATATCTAAGGTACTTTTTGCGGTCTTTTTTGTTACATAATCCATTATATGTGTCTAGAATGACTATTGTCAATTTTCGTCCCATTCCATTTCCGGGCCCGAAACGAGGCTTTTGCGTGGATTATAGGCCACAAAAATCGGCCTTTTGGGTCGATTTTTGATTTTTCGGGAAATGTTCTGAAAGTGACAAAGTGATCTCATAGGGTATATTGGAGCATAATTTAGCATATGGCGATGTCATTCCTTCGCATTGGTAGTTTTACGGTGTGTTTAGTGCGCAATTCGAACATGTGCGTAACGGACGAAATCGATGGTTTATGATATATCTAAGGTACTTTTTGCGGTGTTTTTTGTTCCATAATCCATTATATGTGTCTAGAATGACTCTTGTCAATTTTCGTCCCATTCCATTTCCGGGCCCGAAACGAGGCTTTTGCGTGGGTTCTAGGCCACGAAAATCGGCCTTTTGGGTCTTTTTTGATTTTTTCGGGCAATGTTCCGATAGTGACCAAGTATTCTCCTAGGGTGTATTGGAGTATAATTGTAGCATATAGCGATGTCATTCCTTCGTTTTTGTAATTTTACGGTATGTTTAGCGCGCAATTCGAGCATGTGCATAATGGACAAAATCGATGGTTTGAGCTATGCCTACACCACTTTTTGCCGATTTTCTTGTTCCATTAAAAACTATATGTATTTAGGATTGTTCCTGTCAATTTTCGTTCAATTTCATTTCGGGGCCAGAAACGAGCCACAAAAATCGGCCTTTTGGGTCGATTTTTGATTTTTCGGAAAATGTTCCGAAAGTGACCAAGCATGCTCCTAGGATATATTGGAGTATAATTGTAACATATCGTGATGTCATTCCTTCGTTTTTTGTAATTTTACGGTATGTTTAGCGCGCAATTCGAGCATGTGCATAACGGACAAACCCGATGGTTTGGGCTATGTCTAGGCCACTTTTTGACGATTTTCTTGTTCCGTTAACAACTATATGTGTTTAGTATGGTTCCTGTCGATTTTCGTTCAATTCCACTTCGGGGTCAGAAACGAGGTTTTTGCGTGGGTTATATTCCACATAAATCGGCCTTTTGGGTCGATTTTTGATTTTTCGGAAAATGTTCCGAAAGTGGCCAAGCATGCTCCTAGGATATATTGGAGTATAATTGTAGCATATGGCGATATCATTCTTTCGTTTTGGTAGTTGTACGCTATGTTTAGCGCGCAATTCGAGCATGTGCATAACGGACAAAACCGATGGTTTGGGCTATGCCTAGGCCACTTTTTGCCGATTTTCTTGTTCTGTTAACAAATATATGTGTTTAGTATGTTCCTTTTGATTTTCGTTCAAATCCATTTGGGGGCCAGAAACGAGGTTTTTACGTGGGTTATTGTCCACAAAAATCGGCCTTTTGATTTGATTTTTGATTTTTCGGGAGATGTTATGAAAGTGACCAATATTCTCCTAGGGTATATTGGAGCATAATTTTAGCATATGGCGATGCCATTCCTTCGCTTTAATAGTTTTACGGTGTGTTTAGCGCGCAATTCGAACATGTGCGTAACGGACGAAATCGATGGTTTAGGCTATATCTAGGCTACTTTTTGCTGTGTTTGTTGTTCCACAATCCATTATATGTGTCTAGAATGACACTTGTCAATTTTTGTCCCATTCCATTTCCGGGCCCGAAACGAGGCTTTTGCGTGGGTTAGCCACGAAAATCGGCCTTTTGGGTCGATTTTTGATCATTTCAGGAAATGTTCTGAAACTGACCAAGTAATCTCCTAGGGTGTATGGGAGTATAATTATAGCATATGGCGATGCCATTCCTTTGATTTGGTAGTTTTACGGTGTGTTTAGCGCGCAATTCGATCATGTGCATAACGGACAAAACCGATGGTTTGAGCTATGCGTAGGCCACTTTTTGTGGATTTTCCTGTTCCAGTAAAAACTATATGTGTTTAGGATAGTTCCTGTCAATTTTCGTTCAATTTCAGTTCGGGGCCAGAAACGAGGTTTTTGCGTGGGTTATAGTCCACAAAATCGGCCTTTTGGGTCAATTTTTGATTTTTCGGAAAATGTTCCGAAAGTGACCAAGCATGCTCATAGGATATATTGGAGTATAATCGTAGCATATGGCGATATCATTTTTTCGTTTTGGTAGTTTTAGGGTATGTTTAGCGTGCTATTCGAGCATGTGCATAACGGACAAAACACATGGTTTGGGCTATGCCTAGGCCACTTTTTGCCGATTTTCTTGTTCCGTTAACTACTCTATGTGTTTAGTATGGTCCTGTCGATTTTCGTTCAATTCCATTTCGAGGCCAGAAACGAGGTTTTTACGTGGGTTATTATCCACGAAAAAACCTCGTTTCGGCCCCGAAATGGAATCGGACGAACATTGGTCAGAGGCATCCTAGACACATATAATGAAGAATGGAACAAGAAAATTGGCAAAAGGTAGCCAATACGTAGCCCAAACCATCGGTTTTGAAAAAAGTTAGCGAGGTAATTTGTGTAGCCAAGTCATAGCTTGGGGTAGCTAA